>JAUCMU010000024.1:182605-214865 GCA_032275025.1 Enteromius treurensis
TAACGCATTACAATTTTGAATCAGTAATATTGTAATGTAAGGAATTACTTTTAAATAGCAGTAACAAGTAATATATATTACAGTTTGGAAGTAACTTGCACAACACTGTGTGTGTATATATATGTATATTAAACCATGCTAATTCAAATTATGAAAAATAGGCTATTATAACATGCCACTAATACTAAAATAACTCTGATCTAAAATCATGTTTATTTGTAATTGAAATTTGCATTCTGTTGGCGCTCTAGAGGTTAATATACAGAATTGCATGCGTCTTGCGGAAGAACATTGCAGCTGGAACTACTTCTTTGTGTTTATTTCTACGACGACTCACACAGGTACTGGGCTACTCCGCAGCGATACCTACCAGAACCAATCGAAATAGTCTGAATATAAACATTTATTGTAGGTGTAAAGTACTGATTCAGGCCAAACCAAAAACACAGTTTGGAAAAGGATTCGTGGTGTACTCGCCTATTACATAAATGTAAAAATTTTTAAACAGTTGTGTGACTGTTATGGACTGCAGATTTAATAAGGAAATGTTCCTCTTTTAATTCGACTGCATTCATATGAGCAGTGGCAGTATAGAATAAGGCACTGTCGCTTATTGTTCAAGCACAGACACATCTTTCATGTATCTCACATCTCCATCAGTGGGAGGTGTTTGAGCTGACTGAATCATCTAGATCAGTGTTTCTCAGTCCAGTGGTCCTGGAGTAGTCCAGAACTGCACATTTTGACATTTCCACTCAAGACCTGAAGTTGGAAGACATATAGGATTATTTAGTGCACATGTACTAACTACATTAGCTGTGCTCATTATCCTACATGACCATATGAACAGGTTTATAAAAAATCCTATGTTTTTAAAATCTGTTGTTGATTTTATCTCCATATGGTCTCAAGCATGAGAAATACTGCAGTGCAGTTCCCATTTCCCAACACGAACAGCAGGATTGTGAGAATCTTTTAAGCTTCTGTTCTTTCTTCAGTTTGATGAAGTTCAACAATACAGTTTCCCCAGGGTGGGAGTTTGATTAAAATAAGCAAATCAGAGCTGGTATTTTTACACTTCTGCTCTGACTGTAAAACATATTCTGTCAGGTAACCTAAAAATGTGCTTTGTGTGGTAACATCTAAATAAAACGTCTTTTAATCAAGTCAAAAATTTTGTATTTCGGATCAATCTAGGTCACACCATCTTAACTTGCAGCTTAATTTAAAGGGTTAGATTATAAAGACATTGCTGCAGCTGTATGCAGTTTGACGTTTTCCCAGTGCTTCTCAAGTCATAATTATAGATTGCAAAGTGTTAATTACTTTATGTGTGAATTTCACCAGAGTTCTTATAGATAACTAACACCAAATTCATAAATAAAAACCCTTGATTGCTTGAAATAATACAAGCATAAAGTGAAAAAGTGCAACATTTTTGTTTAGTTTAACTTAATGTACTACAACAAACTGAAAAAAAAATCTATATAGACACTTAAACACTTTAGATTAGAGAATACATATTCGCTCAATGGACTTATTATTTGCTGCTTATTCATAGCAGGTAGTTGTTTTAGTAGTCATATTTATGTATAGGGTTGGGTTAAAAGGCTGATATGTTAATAATATGCATGCTAATAAGCAAGTAAGAACTGGTCCTTAAACTAAAAGACTAAAAAAGCAGCTAATTCAAAATATAAAATAACACAAAGCGCTGTTTACAATACAGTTTAGTATACTGACTGTAAGATTAGAAGACCTGGGGTTAAATGGCTTGAAAGCAAAATGCTAATACAGAGCTCTTTATTGACACAGGTAAATTTAACCATCGAGTTATTGGACCAGCCACTCCTCCCGGTTCAATATTCCTCATGAAATCTGTGCCGTTTTTCATGTTTTTACTTGACATTTCAAGCAGGGCCCTGTGTTTAAAAATGGTAACTAACCTCAGTCGACCTCGCATCAGCATCTAACTCACAAACAAGCGTGCACAGTGTAACGATTTATTTGAAACATGAAAACACGTACACATAGAAACACGTCTTAGCAAAACAGACCTCAGATAAGAGCACAATAGAGACTTAACATAAATGCAAACATCTGCAAGCAGCCCCCCCCTTGAATAGAGACCGAATCCATTCTGCTCTGCTCACTATCCTGACGTTGTGTTAGATGTTACGTGTCACTCCTGACAGTCTTTGACGAAACATTTCCTCCAGACACATTGACAGCTGTAGGTGCGTTACATTCTAATAAGATGGATTTAAGTCGATCCGGTATTAAAACGTTTACAGCATATCAAAATACAGTGGCTATAAAAAATATCATTTCACTGTAAATCAGATATCTGAATCCAATCGTTGAACCGGCACATACATAAATAAATATCCTTTATATGGGTTATAAATCTCAATACAAACTCGAAGTATTAATATAGTTGAATTCGACCCCATGCCTCCTAAGACTATACATGTAACTCTAACGCATGAATCTCATCAATCGTCATGACTCCATGTCAACTCAGAGGCTCTGTGGTAGCGAGAGGAAAGTAGTGTTTCGGGCTCTGGCCCTTGGCCTTGTTCCCAGGTTAATTAGGGCCGTCCACTGCATGCTACAGGACACTCTGAGTTCATAGTCATGAACGGTCGCAAATGAGCGGCGGATGTATCGACACGCGATGCTGCTGCGTGTGAGGCTCAGGGCTGCCGTGCTGAGCCCATACAGACCACAGCTGGGATGGGTGATCCAGATCTCCGCAGCTGCCCGGGTGAAGGCTGAGACTCTCTGGCCTTAGCTCGGCTGGCACTCGTTCTTGCTGCAGGTGGCCTGCCGCTCGATACGCCAGGTGCCCTCCTCATAGGTGCAGTAGCAGATGGTGCATTCGTCGATCTTAACCTCTCGGCCGGCCGGTATCACCGTTGTGTCCGCGTAGCAGTTTGGCCCTGTGCACAGACGGGAGAGATTGCATCAAATTGAGAGAAAGACTGTTGGGATCTGCCAACACAACTGCAAGCCCCGGTTTTGAGCGGCAGTAACTATCACGGATCAAGCTGAAATTATGTCAACTGACCTCATGTAAGTTTCATGATGTTTTGCAATCTATCTAAGCACAATACTATGACCCAAGTCAGTTCTTTTTTTGTGCATGTACGAGGCTGCAGACTTACAAAGAAATTATGAATGAAATATTTAAGAGGCAAATGATTTTTCTGTTGATGTATTCGAAAATCGCTTGACAGAGATGCTGCAGTTTATTCTGCTCTACATATGACAAAGGAACAATTTCTAACTGGTCTCATGGCATAAATGTACCTGGGCGCACTTTTTAACGCAACATGAAATATGTACCAATAAGTACATATCACTGCAGTTTCCAAAAGAAATGAACACTAGAGGCAGTAAAACTCTATTAACTTCAGACCGATTTACAGAGTTTTGATTAATAGAGTGTAATTTTCACACAATTACTAGAAGTATATCGTGTTACGACTTTAAAACCATATTAAAATGCTGGGATTTGAAAACTGATGCTTTAATTGTTAGCATTAGTCATATTCAGCTTAATATTTTTAGGTTTTCAAAGGCGTTAGGTTTACTAGGTAGCTAACGTAATGCGGCGTTGCACGTATCTAAGGTCTAAATCCTGTGTATCTACATTTTGACAAAATGGATCAAATCTACTACTTTGTCATTAAATTGATTGAGTGATGATACAAAAATGACTCTACAGTCTATCACAACAATCTAAATCTATTTAATTTGGGGAAAAAATTGGAAAATATAAACATTTTTAGAACACCGCCGTTCTGTTCATCACTATTCCACTGTTCATTTATTCAACAAAATGCTGTTGTGAAACAATGATCAGTCAGTAAAGAGACAAATGGCTGAAAAACCTAAACCATACACCGTACAGATGTGATTCAATCTGTTTCATGAATCTTTAGAAATTACTCATATCAAGCAATCAGTCCACGAAAGTCATTTTCATTGGTATTCAACACTGGTATGCACTAGATGGTATCTGACTAATTAAAAAAAGGCAATAAAGAGATCCAACTAATGATTCTTGTTTCAATTTAAAATGGACACCTTGTATTCCTTTTTACAGAGTTTCGATTAATAAAGCCTAATTTTCACACAATTACTTGAAGAATATTATGTTACGAAGTCAAAACTATTTTAATATGCTGGGAGATTTGAAAAGGGATGCTTTTGAACATTAGCATCACACATATCCAGCTTCATATATATGTGTTTTTAGTAGGTTTGTTCGGTAGTTCAAGGAGTACAGAGATGTACTTGAGAGGCGAGGAGCTCCGGTTCGAATCCCGTGTAACTATGGTTTGACAAAACAGTTTACATTTGCATAAAAGGAACTTGAAATTACAAGGTTGAGACAACAAATGTGTTTTTATATCAGTTTTGCATTTGTTAACACTATCTGTTAGGTAGGTTTAGGGTTGGATTTGGTGTGGGGCATATTTCCAGCTTGATAGAGCATTAACTTTCAGCAACAGTCCCCGGATATTTCAATTCTGAACCGCTGAAAGACATATATATCAGCGTAATAAAATGTCCCAGGGTTCACATATTGAACTTGTGTTTTACTTTCATATTTAAAACTGCGGCAAAACGTGCAGTATAGCATGTAAAAACTGTGTTGTACAAAAAGTACACAGAGGTACATATTTTAATGAGACCAGGTTGGATGAATTTGCTATTTCAAATGATTCATTACAAACAACCAGTTCATGAGAGTCATTTTTTTTCATTGACATTTTGCACTAGTATGCACAAGATGGTATCTGATTAATTGAAAAAAAAGCCAATAGAGAGAGATGCTACCTAGATGCTCCTTCTGTTTAATGATTGTTGGTTAATTTTGAATTGGACTTGGCAGCTCAGTGAGGGAGCCACTCGTAAACTCAGTACTGCCTTTAAATGATTCACTGAATCTAATTCAAACTGTTGAATCTGTTATTTCAGATCATTCATTACAAACGACCACTTCACAAGAGTCATTTTTTCATTGACATTCAACACAGGTATGCACAAGATGGTATCTGACAACTTAATATAGATGCACACAAAGCTTTTCCACTTGTCACCAATTGTGAATAGCTTAAAAATTATTCTTGTGCATTTTTTGCAACATTTTAGTTGCAGCATGGATCCCTAATTCAGCTCACTTTCATTGAGGCCCGGGACATTTCGTCTTGGCATCTTGACGGCATTCTTTACTGAACCCCCAGATGGCAATCAGTCTTTATTACAGTGGTGTTAAATGTTTCATAGGACAATGGTACCTCCTAAAGATGTTCACACTGTAGACCAGAGTTCAATATTAGGCCTTCCATAAAACATGACTGTATCATAACTTCATAGAGGAGTAATTGCTGAGCTCTCAGTGCACCATAAACATTTATCAAGTTGCAAGAGCAGACTCAAACCTTTTGTGTGATAATCTATAAAGCGCTTCCATTGCATACATTTTTAACTACTCTTACTGTATGCAAGTGCTCTTTAAAACTGTAAAGAAATTTATACAAACTTATGTGTTTAAACCTGAATCCAGCTATAATGATTTTAAGGACTTTTTGAGCTGGTTTCTGCAAACAGCTATTGATGAAATCAACACTAGCAGAAATAATTAAAAAAGACGTGGTATAAAACATAGGTGCTATAAGCAACAGTATGATAAGCACAGATGTAATGCATAGAAAGCAATTGTGTTCATGCAAGATGCATCCCATGTCAGTAAACAGCCATTGCTGTCTGATCTTAACAGCCCTATTATTACTGTAAAAGACCATGAACAAAAGCAAAAAAGAAAACATCCAACTACAGCCAGTAGATGATAGATTGGCACTGCTATGCCACATCATGCACTGGATCATGCAGGTCTCATCAGGACAAACACTAAATGGCTTGTCACATTCTGAGGCATACGTATTCTAGAAAAGGAGAATTTGTCATGACAAACTCAAATTCTGGCTAGACCAAACCTTGCTTGAAATGTTTAAACCGTTTAAAACTGGAATGAATGTTTGGATGGAAGACTACAGGACAATCAAGTCTGATCAATTGGAAAACATAAAGCCCACTAAGTCAGAACAGCCTGAAGTACTATGCTGAGTTTGGTGAACACAGCTTGAAAGCTCTAGCAGGAATTAATGGCGTTTTACACAGCACACGATGGGTAGCAAGCTTTGCATTCATTTGCCTTATAAATGATTGGGGGGGTTGAGATACTGATACTGCTTCAGCCCCATGCGAGAATATGTAAATATTGCATTCTGTGCTACATGTAAATGATAGCTAATAAAGCTAAGGGTGAAGTTTATGTCAAAATATATTCTTTTAACCTAGTTTATTGTTCATCAGCTTCTGTAAGTAGGACATTGATGGGTTTATCTCCCCCAAAAGTGTAAGCAAGCCTCTCAGGAACCATCAAAACATTTATGGCTCTTTTCCACTGCGTGGTACGACTCGGTTCGGCACGGCTCAGTTCGGCTCGGTTTGCATTTCCATGCAGTTTAGTACCTCTTTAGAGTGGGCGGGATTATTCACATGTCATTATAGTTGTGCCGCCTCTACTGCTGTGACATCATCGTAAACGCGCCACAAACAAACACACAACAATAGAGCATTTTTCATTCTGCGTCGCCTCATCAAGCTCTCGCTGGATCCGCCCATCGGCTATCAACGAGAGGAACGTCTGTACTTCCTCAATAGACGAAACAGCCATTTTTGGTTGATACAAAAAGGTGCGTTTCTTCAAACAAAACAGTTGCGTCTGATCCTTCGCTGGCTGGCACGTGCACAGGTAGGGCTCAGCCTGTGTAGAGAACATACCCTTTTTGTAATTGCACTCGGAAGAGTTTTTTTTTTAATTTTTTTATAAATCAATGCTGTTGGTAACCCTTTACGTTTGTTTGTCTTTTTAACAAATAATTAACAAATTAAAGGCATTAAAAAGCGTTGGGGTGCCTTTTTTCAGTTTCAACACATGCCCCTCAAAAGGTCTGTGCATGGCCCTGGTGATGACGAGCACTTATCAGGATCAACTAAACACTGGATTCTCAAAATATGTGAAATATTTAAGATTCACTGCACAGAATCTTTCAAATCTGTCCGAGAGTTTTACACACCAGTCTGTTATTGTAGCGACATTTCCACACCCTGAAACATGGCGCTGAATGAAACAAACTGTGACTGGTTGTTTCACATGTCAGTCTAACGACCTTATGGGCAAGCCCTGACCAATGAACATTACCATGCATTCCAGACCTTCAGCTGTCAGTCTAAAGGTCTGGCTACACAGACTATGTTCAGACCACTGTTAAAATTGACACACATTTTTAAGCAGCAAACACAGTGTTGTAAATGTGAACCGGTGGATTTGACCAGAAGCTATGCTTTGTAAAAAATTTACATTTATATAACCTAATAATTGTTACTTTTAACTTACCATTGTATAAAATGTTTTGTTTTTGTGATAACGTTGGAAACTTTGGAAACCCACAAGCCGTGATGGTTGGTGTACAAAAAAGTTAATACAGAGCCCTGATTAGGTGTGAAGGTTTGCTGTCCGAAAATCAATCACTCATTCACTACACTATTATAGTGATTGACACTATATAGAAAATCAAGAAATCAATTTTGTACTGTACATATATGGCTATTCGGCTTGGAGCTACTGTACATGTAAGAGCTAAATGCGTTAGTTTAGTAAGCAGCAGCCATGAAAAAAGATGAAAAATATGATCGTGTGCAGTGTGCACACCAGCAGGATACTAGCGAATGAGCTTGGAAAGCTCTGGCTGCCTCAGTTCCATTGATAATAAACCGAGAACATGCTGTGTAAAATGGCTTTTATAGTCAGAATCTTTCAATGGAAGTTACAGTACTCTTCAGCTATGAGAAACCGCTGGAAGAGGCTACAGGACTATGCTGAATCTGAATTAGGCTTAGAAATGAAATGTTAAGTCTCGGGTTAGAAATAAAAAGAAAAGAAGATAGTAATGGCTTTGTCAAGGTAACAAAATTAAAACAAAAAAACTATGCCATTAAAGAGAAATGCTACCTAGGCGCAGCTTCCATTTACTCCGTTTTTACATTCCCCAAACAAGGATAAATTGGTATTCAGCCTATGAAAGACATTATCATAGAAGATGGAAGACTACATAAGTCTTCCATCGGGCACATCAATCATTTCGAATATTTGGCCAATGCTGTCAAGATGTCATCCAATCCATATTTATAATTATTTCAGAGCAAACACTTCGGATTCCTGCCCCCAAATATCAAGACTGTGGAAGTAAAAGCAGCTGGCACAGCTGATTCATCGTGATGGGTTATATCTCAGATCACCCTATGGCTCTGTACTGTATGTGCGTTAATACTGCTGCCATGTATGTTTAGCTGTTGCATAACAGAACATGATTATGTATTGTCGCATTAAATGTGATCGTTGGTACACCGAGAGAGGGGATGGAGAAAGTTGGAAAAAAAGAAGACAAAGAGGATTGGGTGCACAGCAACAAACAAAACAGCAGTGAAGCAGTACGCATGCTGCATTTTTGGCAGCGGAGAAGAGTGTTTAATCACGCTGAGCAGACCCTTATCCTCACCGCCTATCAAAGCGCTGCTGTAGAGGCTAAATTCAAGAGAGAGCACCATTAAAGACTTTGGTCCATTCAGAGATGAATTGCATTCCCCGTGGTACAGTGGTAATTGAGATAAAAAGCAAAGGAGGAGGAAAGGAAAGCTTGGATCCTGAAAATGACATGATCTTTTAAAGCTCATTAGAGCTGATGCTCTCTGAAAGAGCCGGGATCATAGCTCACACTGCTCCGAGAATAAGTAAAAGAAAAGCCTTCTAATGCAGTTCTTTAGTACGCATGCATTATAAATGCCACTAAATTTACTTACTTTTGTGGAAATGGTAGCCGGGCTGGGACGGAGGGAGAAGGTGTACGCAGATTTGCAGGGGTATATTTTATTCTGGAAGTGCCACTGGATGGACTTCACTAAATCATTAATGAACGATTTCAACATTCTCATAATAAGTCACACGCTATGCCGTATGGACCAGGGTAGTGTTGCACCAGCGGTTTGTTAGTTGTTACTTAAAATAGAACATACTAAGTACACACTAGGGGCTTAGTAACTACTTTATGTGGTTGCACTTAAGAAAGAATAGCTCACAAGAATAACACTTTCTATGAAGCCTGTATTTATAATACATTAGAAGGCTTTTTTTAAGGCATTGTAAAAAAAAACTTATGTGTTGTAACATCTCATGAATATTCATTAAAAAAAAGTTTTAATGTGTTATACTATTTACTTATTTGTTACCCTAGCAAGTCAAGTGATCTGATCCTGACCTTCTTTAAATACAAAAATGGTAAAATACTTTACCATTGAAATATATGCTACTTTTAAAGATTAGCTTATATGGCTGACATAGTATGGGTGATATAAAGTCAATATTGATACAAAATGCACCAAAAATGTGTATTTCTAAAAAAATTGATGGCCTTGGCCTCAGGCCATCCAAGATGTAAATGAGTTTAAGGACACATTTTTATGAATTATGGACCGGTATTTCGGCCAGAAGCAACGGTTAATGTTAAAATTCCTTAATGATGTTTGTGTTTCTTACACAGGTTTGGGCGGTAATATGGTATACCGCGGGATCTAAAAATAGCAACGGTATCAATTTCAATGCCGTTAAACGGTCATAAAAAAAACAATGCACTTCTATAGGAGACAAGGATTAAATATTAAATATAAATTATTTAATGCCTAAAAATGCGTATGCGTGGTTGTCATCACAAGACAGCATGGAGGCGGGGAAAGATGGCGAGTCGCGCACTAGAGACCTGCGCAGGACGGATATTTCAGTGCTGCTCCGGCAAAAATATATACTGTATTATTTGCTCCCGCCTGCAGGTAAGCATATAAGTTTTATTTTCACTGCTTGTTTGCAGTTTTTTTTATAAACTGCTATTTGTTGCTAATAAATGTTGTTAATATTGATGCATGTTATTTTGTTATTGTTTCAGTATAAGTGTTTGGTATTCAGTTTCTTAACGGTTTAAGCACAAGCCAACAGTTTGGTAGTCTAAACATCATAATTCTTTTATTATTCACGGTAATGCCGTATACCGAGGTAAAATAGGGAGGAGGTTTGGCGGTATCAAACTTTGTAAACCGCCCAAGCCTACTGTTCACTTCAAAAAATAATATTCGATTGACTGGAGTCATGTGTATTACTTGTGGATAGAGCTGGGTGATATACCAGCTCAAACTGGTATGAAAGGTAAAGTGGTATGAATTCTGCACATCAGAATCCAAAAAAGACATACTGGTACAAGTGGATAAGCTTAGAATTAAGAAGAGAGTCCTATTAACTTCTGACAAATGGTTGGCTAACTTTTACTATTAATAACCCACAACAAACTATTTACTGGGCAAATAAACCAACTGCAAATGGCCATTAACAAAGCATGATATATTTGAAGAAAATCCGAAATACTTAATTAGGGTGAGGGTTTATATGAATGAATATCTAAAAAGTTTTCAAAAAAGTTTGTACATTAGTTTTTTAATCTTACCAGCATTAATGCATATTAATGTAGTATTTAAAAGCACAGCACTGCATTGTTTACTGTAGTAATCAAAGAAATATCGTATCACTGCTGTTCCACAAGCGCCAAGCGTTGTCAGAGAGTGAATCTGCATTTTCATTCAGCCCATCTGTTGTTTGTTTCATGCAGACGTTTTATTTAGTATACAGTAGTTTCACAAAGCTAAGGTCAGACCACACCGTTTTTGCTTTAGAAATTGTACAATCTAATTTACATCAAAAAATGCTCATTCTATAATGTAGATTGTTTTGTTTGTTGGATCATGATTAAAATGCAGTGATTATGCAACCTTTTCAAAAAAGCATGATAAAACGTGAAACCGCCAAGATTCAAAAACAGTATGTGATGCAGATTTTTGGTCAAACCACCCAGCACTACTTGTGGATTAATTGTGATGTTCAAACATAACATAATCATCAGCTGTTTGGACAATGACAAAACAAACGAATCTAAATCTTCGCTTGCCAGAGGGTGAGGGTAATAATTAGAAACTGTATTGATTTTATTAGACATGCTAGAGTGCTGTTTAAGTCAGGTTTGTGTTGAAGAGCCACTAAACAAGTAATTTATTCACATAATGTTCTCTCTTAATATGTAAATGAGTGTCAATGTCAACATGGTCTTGTCTAAAGAAGTGAAATATTCTGCAATTAAGTCAGTTTGCTATTTCATTCGAACCACTATTCCTGCTGTAAATATTTATATAGAGTTCAGCATTTCAAGTTTAATGGTGCAATGCAACAATATTTTATTGGAGTGCATGCTGTTACTTTGCATCCAAACTAGGCTTAGCTGTAACTTACACACAGCTGGTGCAACCGGCCCCAGGATTCTTTCTAATTTGTTAGTAGAGCTTTCATGTATGAGAAAGATGCCTTTAACATAAATGCGTGACATTTTGATTTCAGACATCTGCTAAATGCATATGGCTGTCTGTACGGTTTGCTTTTCAAATCCTGTTCTCCTACTTTCCTGCGTCTCCTGGGCATAAAAGACTGGAAAAATTGTGTTTCAGGAGAAAGTACAGAGAGCTGGAGGTGCTGTGCATATAAAATCACTGTCCTCTACTTCTCCCCTTCTGTATCGCAGAGAATCAAGCCCTATTACAAACGGATAAAACCATCAGCGCAACAAATCCGGCCGAACATATTTCTCCAGAGGAAGAAAGAAAAAGAAGTAGTATTTGAGATGAGCTGAGGCCTAAAAGTGATTTCTAGGGCCTCTCTTAAGCCCCCATGAATATTTCTCCCTTCAATCTTTTCTTTTTTTGGGGGGTGGGGGGATGCAAGTGATCCCTTTCTCCCCCCAGCAACGTGGATTTTCAGGGCTCTCGACTCATGCTTGAAATGTTTATTGCAACCTCCTCAGATTAGCAGTGACCCCAGTGTCTGAGCCCTTGTAGAAGAGGGCTCGTTTCCCTGTACGTTGCCAAGGCAATGGCCCACATGAGAGGAGGTTGACAAAAAGGAAAAGGCTGCAGGGAAATAAAAAGCATCTCTTCCTGTTTGTAACACATGCGAGGTATTAGTAGATATTTTGATTCACCTCAGTGACTCTCTTTTCAGTTCCCTAAAATGATTCATTCAAATTCATTCACTGATTTGTTCACAGATTCTTTCAGCTGTCTAAATCCATATACCAGAAGGTGTATTTTACAATGCATGGTCATTGATCATTTATTTATTGAAAAATCTTTGAATACAATAAAAATGCAACTGATTCATATTCACATATTTTAACTTTTCTTCAAAATGCTTTCAGGTTGGAGTGATGAGCAATGACTGGTGAGTAAATTCCCTTCCCCGCAGCCTTCGTAGGGCACTTAAAGAAATAATTCACCCAAAAATGAAAATTCTGTAATTATTTTCTCAGCATCACATTGTTCCAAATTTGCAAGATCATGGTTCATGTTCAAACCACAAAGATTTTTTTGTATAGACAGCAATGTAACCGAAACGTTTAAGGCCCACCAACGTAGCAAAGACAATGTTAAAATAATCTGACATCAGTGGTTTAACCATAATTTTATAAAGCAACAAGACAATTATTTTACAAGAACCCCACAATGCATACCACGGTTTTCACAGAAGAGAAATAATTGTTGAATAAACACACATAGCGACATATTTGCATGACTTAGTAGACTTGGTCTTGTTAACATAACACATGTCTGCATGTCTCTGTGATCAGAGAAACAACAAGCACTTCCCTTCACTGCTCAAAACTCACGTTTGAATAGTAATAAAAACAGATTCTTGTTGCTACTCTCCAGGTATTAGGAGTCTGTTCTCTCTAATATTTGTGTTGACCTGTTCTGGAACAGTGTTGTGAATACAACTTGACCACTGATTTCTAGATATGTATACTCTTATGGAAGCACACACTGCGCGCCCAGCAACCAGCAGCAGCATTACAGCGATGATAACAGCTCCACCTTTTTTCCTTGCGTAAACATTTGGGTGGTGTTCGAAAAATAAATCTACTCTGTGATGTAGAAAAGTGGGGGCGTGTTTAAACGAACCGTTTTAGGGGGACAAGTCATACGTTTTATAAAAATATCTCTTCTTTGGTTTTAAAGTCTTTGCAACTTCAGGGATCTTATCTATGCACTAACAGCTTGTAACACTCCAAAGAGAAAGGAAATCACAAATGACCCCTTTAAAGTCATACCTACGGTGACTCGTTCAGTGTCGATTTGAGTCAGAAAAATGTTATGCTCTTTAAAAAGAGATACTTCAGTGAATGAACAAAAATGTATTCTCAGAGCCAGTACATGCAAGGAAAAGAGAACTATTGGTTCACTACTTTAAAGCTTTGTTCACTTGTTTCAAAAACACTGATTCATTCACAGCACCTAGTTGTGTGTAGCTTTATAGACCATTTCATCGATCGGGTGCACATTAACTTCCAGTCTGTGTATGTTTATTGGTCTGGTTAGTGTCGCAGTCTTTTTCGAAACTGACCGATATTCCAAAAGACTTCATTGAATAAACATGAGCACGTAATGTACGTTTAAAAATCAAACCGAGGCGTGGGTGTTTTTTTATCACTGTATTTCTGAAGGAAGACTGTCTTTAGAAAATGTCATTGTCTTTTCATCTTGCATATAAGACAGCGCTTGTAAGCTCAGAAAAGCATGCATGTTGTTGTTGTTGAAACCGTCTATAGTGACTAATAGCACATGGTTAAAGATTATATGACCAGTTGATGCTGTTTTAATGATCACACACACACAAAAAATATTTCTCCTTACTTAAAAAGAGGGTCTTGCATCTTTGGGAGTTTGTGATATTGGAGCAGCTTTCTCTATGAATCTTAAAGCAGCAAAAAGCACTCAAAAGAATCACTCAATGCCAAGTTTCTTATTTACTGACAGTCCCTCAGTGAGAGAAAAGAACGCAGGAGTGCCATGACTGAATCGGGATGGTTTTTTTTTTTTTTTTTCACCCCGTTCTTTTTGAGTCCCAACATTGCAGCTCCTCACAGATGTTCTTTGATATTCATGAACAACTGCCTGGGGTGGATATTAGCAATAGCGTTCACTTTCATCTCTCCCCATGGCACTTCCTCAAGTGTCTCCCAGCATACTCCTCCAACAACAGACCCAGGCAGCGCTCTGCACGGGAACATAATGCTTCATTCAGCAGCTAAGAAAGAGGTGCTTACCTCTGCTCTTCATGAGCAACAAATAGAGATATCAGCCCTCGTGACTACTTTATGCACCCTTTGTGCTTTTCACATGTTAACAACCGCTTAAAATTAATGAAACTGTGGCTAATAGGATGAAATGTGCACCACGGCCTTGAAGATGTAGGTGGCCTTAACTGTTTACTGCATTTCCTGCAAGCCGCTGACGCCAGCCACCGATGAATCAGCTCAATGATGCGGCGCTCTAATGACCGAACAAATTACAAGCATTTACGTCTTTTGAATTGTGTGCTTTTCTGTGACCTGAGCTAAAACAGTCAGAGGGGGAGGCTTTTGTAGCCCCTGCTGGGTATGCCGTGGTGAGCGTGAACTGAGCACAAGATTATGATTATGAGAGAAATGCTTGCAACCCATTTAGAAATCGATTCTCCTCACTGCTTCCCCATTCAGTGTCAAGTCTGCCAACCAAAATGAAGACGACAGCCCCCATTTCTACAGCAGCTATTATCATTTCATCCCTTAGAAACCACATTTTTCTCAAAGGGCCGGTCTTTCTTACAAAGGCGCAGTCAATCAGATGGTAATTGACTCTTAATGGTACCAATTAAATAATCCTTCTCCTTCTGATTTATTGGACAAGTCACTTACACAGAAAGTTGAAAAAGTTTTGTTTTGAGCAAAGGGTCAAGTCTTAGCTGGTTAGCAATGCTTGGAGATACTGATGCTAAAAAGCATTTTTCACAGTGACAGACATCTGCTGTGCTTTCTGATGAAAGAAACACACATGGCACTAATATTTCTGTATTTTATTATGCCCTACTTGTTTCTAGAAGGGCTCTTAATAGTGTAAATTTGATTTATATTATTCTGTTACTTTTGCCGTCACAGCTTAGCGTAGTTTCTATGCTAACAGCCCATCCATCCAATTCTTCAAATTTGTGGTCAAGATTTTTAAAAGAATTACTATTGCAATTTAGAAGAATAAGTTTCTATTAAACATATTTTAAAATGTTATTTATTTCTGTGATGCAAAGCATTCTAAAATGTGGATTTTAGATTTAAAAACAGTTGAAAATAAAAATTATTATTTGAATAAGTTAATAACTCCTTATTTAGTTAGTAATTAGTTCATAGTTGGAATAATTTTCAGTTATTTGAATTCTACTTAGGAATTGTAAACCAAGCACAACTCTGGGATTCTTGTGGTGCCACTAACCCATCAACATTGGCACAATGTCATTTTGGCTCCAGAGTGATCTGTCATGTCATTTGTTCCTCAAATGACTGGCCCTTCAGAAGTGAGCCAAATTATGTTCTTCAAAGGGGTCCACTGTCAGTCGTTAAAAAAACACCAGTGGCCTCCTTGGTGTTCTCCTGTCAAACGCTAGGTTTGTGTATGTGATTATTATCCTTATCAGATGCCATGTTAGAACTAGCTGTCACCCATCCTACGGTGTCACTGTGCGAAGCTTTGAAGTCTTACTTTTTGAAGAGTGCAAATCTCATGGGGTCAGAGCATCTGGCTGCTTCTTGCACTGCATCTGTGCAGGAGTCTTTGAGGCTTTTGCTGCGAATGTCTGAGGTACAGAGGTGTCACCCATCACACTCGTGTCTCTCTGTGATCCACCCCCACAAGACACGCAAAGGAACCACAGGATACACAAACGGAGCATTAGAGGGATTTTATCTATGGAAACAATTCCGAGATCAAATCAAATTGCAGACTCCCTAGCAAGCGCGACCAAGCCGCGGTATTACGACCGTGAAATCACTAGGCGGCTGTAATCATGTGCGTCGAGCAAAAATGTTTCCAATCCATCATAAAACCATACAGCTTGAGTGTGCACATACATTTGTAAAACTATTTGAATTCACCACGGCACGACTGAAATGAAATTGGCCCGCTTTTGTTCTTTGGATTCCATCTCACAGCCAAACACCAACTGATATATTGGATCAGGGAGTCTTGGCGGCATCTTAGCAAATGCCAAGATGATTCATTTAAACATGTGTGCTCTTTAAAATAATTGCCCCGCATCACCCTTCCCCCAATTGTCCACACTACGCTGAGAGTTTAGCTGCCGAGTCAGAGATCCATTTACCAAGTCATCATTTCTTTTCTGCTGAAGGAGGCAGCGTGGCTGCCGGTGCCATATTAGATCAGGATCCAGGCGTACACAAGAAGCAACAGTCTTGGACATGCTGTCTAAAAGCATCTCAAACAGCTCTATATAACCCACACTGATTCAGAAAACTTCTCCCAAGACATTGTAATGTGTTCCAATCACAGAACACTCACACACTAACCCGAGGTCATCGCTTTTCCTTTCTCCCCCGCCCTGTAAAAAACAGTCCTCTGGCCAAAAAGAGAACAACAGCATTCACAAAAGCAGACAAAAGGTCTTTTGAGAAACCTAGTGAGTTGCCTCGCTGTCTGCCGTCTACACAAGCCGCATCTAAGCTATCATCACACAAATAGCGCTCCTCATTGGACCTTTAGTTGGTTTCATTAAACATGCTACTAGAGAATAATAATAATTCATTTGGAATTACACATAACTATATTTTATCTATAAGACTTTACAATAAGGTTCAGCTTCTCAATTTTGATTAAAGGGGTCATGTAGTGTATGAGATAATTCCCTTGATACTTTAACATGAGAGAGGTCTCATTCTGTAACTTACAAATTTCTTGTTAAAAGAGTTTATATCGGAGCCAGTCTGACAAAACGACAGCTTGTGGAGTGTGCCACTTTATGATGTAATGGTGATTCTAAACACTGGCTCCACAGAAGAAGATCAACGCCTGCTTCTAACATCGCTTGCCTTTAGCTCCGCCCACTGACTCACACACGTAGTAGGTGAATGACAAGAGCGTGAAACGCAGGTCTATGCAGACACCAAACTATAAACTTTATTTGATTAACTTAATTTTTAATGAAGTGCCAGACTGCGGGAAACTAATAGACGATGCTGTGCCGACTATATAGTGTCACCAAACTAGTATGAGTAACTGTTATTATTGCTTTGTCTGTTACTTGGCAATAAAGCTCTTTCTGATTCTGTTATTACAGATCCAGATTCAGATTTAATATGCACTGAGTAGTTTTGCATTTTCAACCTACTATAAATCACTGCAGCGTCCACCAGTGAAGGATGTAGGCTGTCAAACAAAGACAAGACAGAAAAAAGACACAAAGTAGCCTATGACTTTTAAACTATAATGTTTTTTGATGGAAAAGCAGAAATCCACTGTGTGGATTCTGAATTAACATTTTGGAAAAAATGAATTGATAATCAACACCTTATCCACCATCTTAGATTTGTTTTGTTGCGTTCAACACATTGCCGTATAGGATTGCCTTCCCTGCAATCAATCAATCATTCAATCAATATATATATATATATATATATATATATATATATATATATACACGCAATGCACTGCCTAAGAATTCATCCAAAAGAAGGTATCTCAGATTCCTCATAAAACAGACTTCTTGTCTGGAACGCACCAAACATCTCTTAAAATGCTGCTTCTGTAGGCAGCTCTCTGGGTTTTGTAACAGAGCAAAAAAGCTGCTGTGCAAGGGTTCTTTTCATGTAAAGTGGCTTTGAAAATACTTCCGTCTCTGCAGCGGGCGCTTTGACGAGGGACTACATTTATGTACCTTATACTTCTGTATTTGCAGCCAAATGGAGGAAAAAAAAACATGTGTAAAAGTTTAATCATCTGTGCCCTAGGGCTGGAGAAAGTAGACTGCAACCGAAACACCTGCCTGCGCTAATCACCTCACCTCCTGGAAACAAGCAGAGCAACTTTGCGGGTTCATTAGTGCTATTGCTGTCTGAATAATGCATGCCGGCAACTATCTTAAGCAAAAGCCTGAAGACAGATATGATCTCCTTGGGTTTACATCACCTCACTGAAGTAAACTGGCTATTATAGAACAATAAGATGGATGCACATGTAGGCCGTGCGAAAGGCGGACAGTTCTGCGGCGCTGTGCATGCTTTCTGTGAATTTCCTTCATGTTATGGTAATTGAGTGAAGTGGACAGAAGTCTCTGTGGTCATTTTACAGAAGCGCTTCTAACCTACCTCTCTCTCGCTCCTGGGGGACACAGCGGGGTTCTGCGGTTCAGGGGATGGCAGTTTGAGAGAAAGAGAGAAAGGCTGGAAGAACATGAAAACTTACCGCTCTTACACACCGGGCAGCACTGGTCAGGCGCATATTCCGGATCAACACACTCGGTCTGTGGGCAAGCTGACACCGAACACAGAACCTCTCCACTGGGTTCACAACGGCACTTCTCACACGGAGACACCTGGAAACACAGGCAGACAAGAAACAAAACCTTCTATAGCACCCTTCCTTATACTATTAGAATCATCAGAGGAAGAACAAGTGCTCTGATTTGTAGCGTGACTCTTTGAGGAAACCGATGAGTGTTCAGTTTAATTGATGAGCACACTCATACAATCCTGCCAATCATAGCACTTGGAGTATATTAACAATGCTTTCTTAATTCCTTCTGGCAATTCCTCTGGCATTGCTCATCTCTCTTCTTTTCTTTCCATATTTATGTCCATGGGGATCTCTGAGTCGTGCTTTACGCTCCAGTCCATTCATTAGGATGAATATCAATACCTGTATGCTTTTTTTTTTTTTTTGAGTGATTTTTTCAGCTACAGGGACTTTTAGGTCCCAAGGGTTGATTTTCATTAAACGCCAACCCCCCCCTGCCTTCCTTTATATTTGCTATTTTTCCAGTGTCTTATCTATATATATATAGAGAGAGAGAGAGAGTTTACCCTCTTCTCAGACCCTGCCTTTTGGTGTTATAAATATAAAAATCCTTCTACAAAATCTATTTTTATTGTGTATAAACACTTCAGGATAATGGTTCAACTTGTTCATAGTTATTCAGGTATTCAATACTTAATGTAAGTTTAATGAACAGACAACAGCTATGGAACCTTATTGTAAACTGTTACTAAAGATTTTTTATTACATTATATATTGTCATAATGAAAACTGACTTTAAAATGCATAGTGTTACAATGAATTGATAAGTGTTATTGATGCTGCGTATGAAAACTGAAAATCTGCCTGCAGAGGACACATTTCAAGGTAGGCATGCATAAGGTACATCGAAATCCAAAGTTAGCTTCCTGTCTTGTCCTGTTCCTGTCGATTTTTGAAGGAAGGCTAGATGCATCTTTTGCTGCCTTTGATATTTTACAATCCTGTGTGTCCCATTCAGTATTACAGCAATAATTCTGTTTTGTTATCACCAAAACTCGCTCTATTTTGTTGTACATCATTACACTGGGTTGCATTTTTTTTGATAGTCCACTTTAGACATTTTACTAACTATAATTTTGTTATCATTAAAAGCACTTTTATAATGCATTATATAGCAAGGCTTTAAATAATGTGTTACTCAATATCTTTTAACAGTTGCTTTCCATCAAAGTATGCAAAAAATCTGGAAGTATTTCTTGATTGTCTGCATCTACTATACATAAAAAGTTAGCAATGAAATTAGCCTTAGTAGAGGAAAGAGTCTGCCATTTTATTTCATTAATGTTTAAAATATCATTTCCACCACCATCATTTTCATGAATGGTGATTTCAGATGTGGTGGAAATTATGGCTTAGGGAATTTTTCTGTGATTCGTATACTCTTGGACCTTGTTGGAAGACAAATTAAATCAAGTAGAAACTGCAAAAAATGGTTAATTTTAAAATCCACTCCACCCACAGCGCCTATAGCTGAAGAAACACTCACATGCATTCATGAACCTGAGCCGAACTGTATTCATGTGATAAATTCAGTCTTTCTGTCACACAGTGGATTTCTCAAGCATTCATGTGACTCTACAGATGTCTCCGAAATCACATACTGTATATGTGAACAAACGATCAGTTTTGCTCACCGCTTCTTCTCTGCTTTCAAGCATAAAAGACAAAAGACTTTTCTAGCATTAGCATTTCTGTATAAAGAACCTTCTGCACACAGTATCTCCAGAGACAATCTTCAACCAATCAAACAGAGGACAATGTGTCACCTCCAATTGTGATGGAAAATCAAATAAAAATTCACAGGGGGTTTCTAAAATTGAGAAGTTCAACAGAGGCGAGCACAGATTCATTCGGCAGCCCCCCCATCCCCGAGAGGCGAGCATTGTGGGACTAAACAGATATGAGACCGGGACTCATTTTGTTCTGCTGAGGGTTTAATTGTTACCTTTGCAGTCTGCATATGCATTAGATGCTGTTAAGCAGAACCAATAAATTCAGCGCTTGGTCATTACCACTCTTTGTGAAAACGCTTATGCTGACTTCTGCATTAATAAATCTCACTGCTCGCCATAAAGCTCAGGTGTTTTGGATAAGGACTCCAATGACACAGGAGGAGGAACCAATGAAAGCTGTAGAAGCAGCTAATGGCTTTGGCTACACTGTGGGGCGAGACACGCAGTTCAAAAAGAATCATTTGTGCACCTGCTGCTAACTCTGAAACTGATGACATGCGTTTTTCACCAAAGGCAAAATTGGAGAGCATCATAATAGGGCCTTACAGGGGGGAAAAAAGCCTGTCGTCTTCTCTTACATAACAGCCTAAGCAAGATAAGTCATCATTAGTTTCACATAATAATTGAACTCTTCACACTCTCAGAGCAGAAAACGCAGGAAAAACCATATTTTATCTTGTTGCGGGCCTCCTCCCTGGGGAAAGACTGGGGCTGAGGAAGAGTGATGGATTAAAAATGAAAAAATGTGCAATTTTGAAATCTCATTTTTGGCCTGCTGGAATCAATATATAATCAAGACATGATGTGAGCACATTAGACTTCTTCAACTGGACAGAAAACTCCACTGGACCACAAAAATTCAATTCCTCTCAAAAATGAACATAGATTCATAGGAGTAAAGATCTAAATGCAAGGACTTTACATAATCTGCCATAAAATAAAGGTCACTGTAGTGCTCCTGACATTGTTGAAAACAGATAGAAGAGTGGAATAAACCTAGTTAAAGCTGGCATAGGGATAATGAAGCACTTAATGTGTTGGGCTAACCTTAAACTCCTCCAGAGACGAGTAAGTCTTTCCTCGAAACTCACAGTAGTTTTTCTTTTCTTTGCACTGCGGGCAGCACTGGCTAGTGTCGACGCGCAGGCAACGAGGGTGAAGTTTTGGACACTCTGGTTGGGCGCATAGAGGACCCTCGTCTGTGCACAAGCATGGACAGGTGGAGGGTCCCGGGGTGAATTTCTCCCCAATGGAGAACACAAACCCTGTTTCGTCAATGCAGCCTTTCCCCCTATAATCGGGGTACGCATACTCATCGATCGCATCCAGAGAGATGTTGGCCTCTTCAGTTGGCACCTCTTCGGTTTGCTTAAGTGATTCTTGCTCGTCCCAGGCTTCGAGGGTCTTGCTTTGTAGTTTGGGCCCTCGTCTCAATGAACTCAAATTGGGTCTGGTCCTGCTAGAACTGGATTTGTTCCCGCCCTTGATCCCCTCCAGTTCAAGGTTACTCAGCTCCTCCAGACGCTGTTTTGCGCCGGGGCTCAGCGCGCCTTCCTTGGCCTGCATCAGAACACGCTCCAAACGCTCTTTCTCCCCACCCTCTGGCACAGACACAATGGGATTGCCCCGTGCGCTCGTATACAAGAGCCAGCTAACAAAGATAAGTCCTGTTGTCATGGCAGCTGAGTGAAGCATCTCGCTCCTCTCCACCAGCATAAAATGACGGGACTGCACCTGGACTCACATTACAATCCTCAATTCGCAGGTAGAGTCTAGTACAGCAGATGCATCGTCACATCTGAAAAAGAAACAAACCACAGAGTTCAGCACCATGGACAGGGGCAATACAGTGTTATGGTGCATGCAGTTCCTCCTGGAAAGTTTTTATGTTTAGTTATGTTTAGTTATGTATTTATGATTTTGGAAGTTCATGTTCAAGTCACATTTGGTTGGTTCACTCTGGTTTTTATTTGTTTTAGGAAGCTGTGCTTTGAATTGAATTTGAATTAAATTGAATTTATATAGAGTGAGGTCAATAAGTGTTTGATCAGCCTGTGATTCTGCAAGTTCTCTTACTTAGAAATCATGGTGGGGTCTACAATTTTCAGCATACTGTAGGTGTATTTCCACTGTGAGAGACAGAATCTAAAAAGAAACATCCGGAAATAGCATTGGATAATTTTTTTAACAATTTATTTGAGAATTACTGTGTCAATTGCAAATGAAAAAATTGTGATTTTGTTCATGGTTGTTCAACTCATAACTACAATCTTTCATATATGACTTGAATGCATCATCAGTCAGAGAAGTTAGCTTACAGCAGCTATCAAACAACTGACCCAAAATCAATTCTCTTAAGGAGTGCAACAGTAGAAACAGTGATGTACAACACGCCTTTAAAAACCACTTCAATGATTCTTCAGTGCTTCAGCAATCTTGCAGGCTGTAACTGATTCGGTGCTTCTGCAGAATATAATATGTAAATGGTATTTAACAGAAGTTGTTTTGTTTAACCGAAGTTGAACAGAATATAAAGCAGACTGAAATGATAGCTACAAATTTTTACTTACAGCTAATGGGCATAATCATTCACTGATTGTAATAAATTGACCAAATTTGAATAAGCCATCTTGAATTAGCAAACGTTCCTTTTGCTCACAATCCAGTTTTAAACAATAGTTTTGTGGTTCAGACCCATTTACTGTCCTCCCAATATGCAGAAGAGCATGAATAATTATGATGGCATTGTGTAACTGTTTAAATTTCAGTTTTTTTAAAGAGATATACAACTTTCCCATGCTGGAAACGTGCGAAGGCTGACTGCCTCGGGTGTAATCACACATAGTGACAGCAATCTTCCAATCGCACCTCCACGCATCAATTTTCACGGGGGTGATGGACACGAAAGTAAATTGCCTCAAGGGAACTTGAGTCACAAGCACTTCAGTAACTCCTCTATTCTCTGTCCAGCTAAGCGCAATCAATTCACTTCAATTGAATCTGTTAAATGACATGAAGAGGTTAATCGTGAAACAGATTTAGATGGGGGGGGGGGGGGGGGTGGAGATCATACACAAGTATGATTGCTGTTGTGCTGGATATCAGCATGCCTTTAAATTTGCTATAGGCACAAGGCTTCAGGTTATCACAGCTATGCTACTATTAAAGTGACAATAAAATGAGAGTAGTGACAGATCTTCTTTTATGTATTGTGTGATGTACATCTGTAAGTGTATTGGACTATCAAAAAGGTAGGGCTGGTCTATATTTTATATGCCAGTTCTTGATTGATTGCTGAAATGTGGGCATCGCACTCAAAAGTGGAGGCAGCTACATACGAGCTTGTGTGGGGAAATAATTGTTCATTCCACTGTAAGTTATTAAGTGCTGTAAACTATAAAACTTCATTTGTTCAAAATCAAGATAATACATAAAAATAATATGGTTAATACACACCAGTCTGCAGTATCAAGTATCAACGAGCTGTTTTGTTTAACTAAAAAGAACTGGAAGCCAATGACACCTGAAGCCAGACGCATTACATTTAGAATTTTAACTGCATCAACTTCATCAACAGCAGCTTGTTTAATTCATTTTATACTACATTTACATTGTGTTTATACAGTTCTACAATTCAGTTTGCCTATACACTTAACCTCAATTTTAGATTACCTTGGGTTTTAGTCAAAAATCAGTCAGAATTATGTTACTGCTCTGTCAACTAAAATAAGCCAAACCTTCCATGATTTATGCCACAAAAGCACCTTAAGAACTGAAAAGCTGACAAGAACCGGAGTGTAAAGGGGAGGTGTTAGTCTGATTCAACTCCACCATGGGTTTCTCATTTGTGAAAACACCTAAACCTAACTTTGGAAAACCTGATCCACGCCTCAGGTAGAACAACACAACTGTGCATGGTTTGGCGAAACACCAAGGCTTCAATTTATTTATTTAAAACCCCAGCTGCTCACTCCTTGTATCACTTTGGCCACCACTTATGTGACCTCAGACCTATTAAGTTGCACAGGTATATTTACAGTAATAGATAAAAATACACTGTATCATTCAAAATTATCTATTTTTCTTTTATGCCAAAAATTGTCATGAAGTAAAGATCATGTTCCGTTAAATTATTTATTAAATTTCCTACCATAAATTTATCACCACTTAATTTTTGATTAGTAAAATCCATCGCTAAGTACTTAATTTGGGCAACATTCAATGCAATTTTCTCGATATTTAGTTTTTGTTTTCTTTTGCACCATCAGATTCCAGATTTCCAAATAGTTGTATCTCAGCCAAATATTGTCCTATTCTAACAAACCATACATCAAATATTTATTCAGTTGAAATTCAAAATTGAGGGTCTCATATAGGCTACTGAAGTCCGAAGGTCGTGAACACAGACAAACTTGGAGATCTCAGTTCCAGGAAGGAGAAGACTGAGTGGGAAAATATGATATCAAACAAGATGTACAATAACACATTCAATGTGAAACACTCAATTTCAGACGAACATGACATCATTAACTGCTAATCTAAACTGGCATTTAAGCATAAAAAGCCATGCATGCAGCTATCTCAACTCCAGTCCCTCTGGAGCCTGTTGATGCAATGCACAGGTGCTCTTCACAGCATCATTTACATCCTCTCGAAAATCACATCTTCAGCCTGCCGTTTAACCATAGAAAGTGTGACATCTCAGGTGCAAAATCACTTTAATAACTGAGGCAATCATTTGGAGTTGAAGCTGAGAATAAGAAAAAGAGGCGTAGATAATGATGCGACACAAAGCAGATGCAAAACCACTGTCTGCGCTTTAACAGAAGCTATTATCCTTAATATTCACATCACCCACATAAGTTAATCAACGTAACGTTAACGCAACCCAAAGAAAAGCCTAACATAGCTAGTAGTCTATTCATTTCATAGCCTACTTAACTCTGCGCCCGTGAATATCAGTTCTGTCCGCGCTGGGCACGTTTAAGCGCATCGGTCATGCAGAACAGTAGACGGACTCTTCTTAAACGTTTCACTGTAACTTTGCAATGCCATTTAGAGGCGTTAAAACAGACTAGACGTCCATACCTGCATCTTTCCGTCGGTGTGGTTGATGTGTTGTGTAGATAGTTGTCACACAGTTGATATCGAGGCTCGTCCGCGCACTCCACATCACCTCACAACTGCGCTCAGGCAATAAGAAATGTAGTTTTAATGGTGCCACTTACAAGGGGCTGTCTCCTCAGCTCTTGCCGGGGAACTGAAAGAAAGGAGTGGACTCTTCAGCATCACTGAAAAAAAAAAAAAAAGCATAAACCGGCAGACTTACGTCACATGGTGAGGAGTTTAATGAAAACAACGCGTCACCTTTCTAACCAGCAGGTGGCGCTTTCCCTTACTGGACTCACACAATTCACTGTGTGATTAATTATTCGTTCACGTTGTTTTGACAGAGCCTATCCATTCTCAGATCCGTCTTGAGATGTGCGATGAGCGTGGCTGTTTTCCAGATTGCTGTGTTGGCCTTGATCACGAGATCCTGAGGACAAAGAGGAATCTGACTGCGCAGGTATAAAACTAGTGAAGATGCACATGAGGATTGAACTTTTCTGCCACGGTTTGAATTGAATGTATTTTTTTTTCAGTTATGAATATTGAAATCACACACACATATAGAGTTTGTATTATGTTTATGTGATAATATTTCTTAAGCCTTTATCATAGTTTAACATAATCCTTACACAAACCTGTTTGTGTCATTAGAATTTAAACTTTTTTTTTTATGTTAGGCTGATGGTAAGTTCCTAGTATAATAAGAGGTATGTTGTTTGTGTATGCATCTTATTATAATGATTATATAAATTATTCTATATTTTAGTATAAACAAATTATATTATTGATCTTGATTAATTGCTGTACTATATTAATGTAATTATTTTTCACTGAAGTTATTTTATTTCTGAAATATTTTACTCCACCATTCAAATTTTCAGGTCAGTAAGTTATTTTATTATTATTATTATTAGTAGTAGTAGTAGTATTTATTTATTTATTTTATTAACCAAGGATACCATAAATTGAGCAAATCAGCATATTAGAATGATTTATGAATCAGGAGTAATGGTACTGAAAATTCAGTCTTGAATCGCAAGAATAAATTACATTTTAAAATATGTTTAAAATAGTAAGTGATATTACTTTTTTTGTATTATACAAATAAAGGCAGCATTGGTGACTGTTTTAGAAACAGTTAAAGTTTTTTACATTCTACTGATACTTTTAATCATATTTAACTTCAGTGCATAATTTTATACCCAAACTATAGAATTCTGGGCCCTATGCACAAGCAGTGGCCATGGGCCCCCGTAAGCTTGAGGTTCACAGCTACCTACTGCACCATTTAATACATCAATCAACTGATGCATTTACCCAAAATATTAGTTAACAACATTTATTGTGATCTTAAAATAATATTTAAAGGAAAATAAATGTAATTTAGTCCCACTTTTCACCCAACTACAGTACGACGCCCCTGGTTACTATAGTATACATGCATATTAGTCCTCTTACTGAGAACATACTGGTCTGTTTTTTGTATAAAGCTTCACAAACTAACCCTAAACAGGAAATCCTTTTTATATTCTTAGGATTCTTAAAATATATATATATATATATATATATATTTATGAATAGCTTTTTTTTTCCTAAATGAGAATGTCACCAAAAGGACGCTGTCACATTTAGCCAACTTCTGGGGACAGTTTTGTAAACACATACACACAGAACGACAGTGGTGCTTGAGGCCAGATGATTATGTCCTTTTAAAGAAATGCTCTTCATATCCAGCACAGGCCCGCATTAATATAATTGATTATTCAGGGTCGGTCAAAGCCATTTCCATCATCAACTTTTGATGGGGTGAGAGGGGAAAATCATTAATTCAACATTAACAAAGAGGCAGGGATAAATGTCCACAATACTACATTTCAAAACAGAGCACAAGCTGCTGGCAGCTCGACCCCATCTGTACAAAAACACAGGAGGTCCTTCCCTGACACTACATTTCCATGCATATTAACAATTGATCCAGTCTAGCCTTACTGTGAACCTGCATTTGGCATACAAACGCGATTCGGATCCTCCAGCAGACAGGTTTAAGGTCAAATTCTCACAGCTTGGCCGAGCGTCTTAGCATGAGAGTGTTTTTCTAAAAGCAGAAGTTATTTTATTAAAGTTGAGTGGGGCCTCTGCTCCTGGAGAACAGGACAAGGGCTCTCTATGCGCGTTGAGTGACAGTGTGGTAATGGTTCGCTCAGACCACATGCATGATTGAGCAACCTGCAGAGAAGCCTGTCCTGGCAGTACCTGTGAAAAGGTAGTTTCTAAAACAAGGGTGACAAAAAGTTCATTCCGATTCTTGCCAGACAAACCTTGTGGTCTAGGACCAACTGATGTCTCTGTGGACATTTCTGCTAAAGGGTAAGAAGTTCAGACAAGCTGTTAATATTCATGGAGGCCTTTCTTTCTTTTAAGGGGAGAAAAAATGTGCCGAAAGACCCTCAAAAGAAGGCTGTCGCCGTGAACATCAGCAATAAAGGTGAAGCATGTGTCATAACGCATTTGGATGTCTTAGGAAATAATTAGAGGAAACACATGAACGTGGATCCTGAATGCATGAAAATGAGTGGCTTTGATGAGCTGTTTGTTCAAGCAGTATCCACAGATCCAATGGGACTGTTACGTTCTGCGTCTGACTGAGATAAATAGCATTCAGCCTGTCACTGTGTCTGTTCTCCTGTAATCCGGTGACGTACTGATGACATTTACAAAACTGCAAACATCCATCAGAAGCAAATGGTTGATAAGGAGGACAAAATAAGCTCTCAGCAAGACAAATGTGAATCACGTACAGTGCAGGACAACTGCTTTCCCTGGTGCTTCATGGTTCTTAGAGAACAGCTTACTTTAACCAAAATAACCCTGTTTTAAGCACTGCATGTATTATTAAAAGACTGGAGGCAGCAGATATGCATCTGGAGCACCATGAAAACTCTTTGCTTTTACCTTTTAACTTCAATCACAACAGGTCAGGCAATGAAATGTTTAGCAAATGTTTAATTTCATTAAAGGTTCATAAATGCATTGCCAAGGCTGAGTATGTCAATATCCGGATATCATGAAACTACAAAATCTGTGCGTACTTATAAAAAGCGGTTGTTTAATTAAAGAACGATTTTTAAATTCTACATTTAATGCCAAATGTACATTGATTAGTCGTATGCAGAATTTCAAAAAGCAATCTAAAAACAAACACAAATAGTACATTGAATGGTTGACACATTTGAAAACAACTACAGTCACGGCGCTTCTGTTTAATACATGGTTTTCAAGTTAGAAAACAGTTTTCATCATGTAGCCAGGATTTCTTGAGTCCATAAGAGTCCGCTATGGCTTTAGGGTAATCCAATCACAGATTAATGATAAGAGCTGTACATGTTGCACTACAGTGGCCTCAGACTTGCTATCACTGAGGACAGCCTAGGAGGAAAACACACAATCAGATACAGAAGAACAGATCAAATTATTGTTAAAAACAGTTACTGCTGATAATTAGCCCTGCTGGGCATGAGAAGCACAGGTCTGTGTCACAGTGTCATCAGTTTTCTTAGTCGAGTGAACAAAAACATAACTTAATTTATTGGATATTGTTTTACATCAACACAAAGTGGAGGCTCTATTTTGAAGCTGGTGTCCTGGGACCCCCACAGGCTGGAAGAGAGTGCTTGTGGTCCACAGAAATTAGAGAGAAAAAAAACAAAAAAGATTTAAAACACACACACACACACACACTACCATTCAGAAGCATACTTTTCGTGCTTGCTAAGGCTGCATTTATTTTACTCTAAAATTGGAAAAAATGTTTACAATGTAAAAACTATTTATTCTATGATTTGAATTTTTTGAGCATCACTCCAGTCTTCTGTGTCAAATGATCCTTCGGAAATCATTCTAATAAGCTGATGTGGCCAAGAATTATTTTCAATTATTGAAAATACATTTCTTTTCAGGAATATTTGATGAATAGAAAGTTCAAAAGGATAGCGTTTATTTGATCATTTTATTAAATATGCGCTAAATAAAAGTATTAATTTATTGTTTTCTTTTGAAAAGGAAATAAGTTAACTTACAGTGTTGAAAAAATATTTTTAATTCCTGTTGTTATAATTTTCACTGCGGAACTCAGCATAAATTTTCTTAGGTTTATACATGTAACAGTAATAGAGTAATTGGTAGAAAAAGTGATCCTAATTCAAAAAAATATATTTTCCAAAATTATTTTGCTGTTAATACAATATAAAAGTCGATTATGCAATTTAGGTAACAATGTAATATCATACTTTTTCAACTTCAATTTATATTTTTAATAAATGTAGAGCTACTAAATATAGTTAAGTGTGAGGGTCTTTCATCATATTAATGACCTAACCGGCCCCTTTATCACAGGACGAGGACCCCTAAGCTGTGGCTTGTGCGGTTTTAAAAAACGTTCCGATATAATGTCATATTAATAAAGTAGGACAAAGTCTGAATAATAACATCAGAATGAGAGGCAGAGTATGACACTGTCTTTTAAATGAATTTGTATACTGTGTTTTGATACAAAAACAATGATGACAGCCATTCAAATTAGCACATTAAAGATCACTCCAAGATATATATATATTTATATACAAAAAAACACTGTGAGCTGCATAGTACCAATAAATCAAGTTCTTGCTGGCTTTGGCTTCTCTTTAAAAACAGAACGAAAAAAAAACAGGTGCCGTGTCATATAAATTATATGGTGTAAGATGGATATCTCAAACACTTCTGAATGAAACAACACGCAAAAATGGAAGACAATATAAGGAGCGATTAATCTTGTCATGCACTCACTATTCCTTGTTTGTGTAAAATTGCACAGAAACAAACCAAAAAAAAAATGAGGTGGGGTGAAACACGTTCAATCTACTTAAAATTCGACTTAATGAGAATAATAAACAAACACAACATTACTGATGTTTAAAGACCACGGCCGCTCAGTACGGGGCAAACTTCTGCCGCTCAGATTTTTTGATGCCGGACGAGGTGGGGATCTTTGTGGTGAAGGGGGTGAGGCCGGCCGGCAGGCCTGCGGAGGTGGCTGCGTGCACTGCCAGCAGGGGGACGGTTTTCATGCCAAGCAGGCTGGACACAGGCAATGCGTAGTGGGCGCTGGGGATTGACTGGGAGGAGTGGACATTAATAGAGGGGGGAGCAGCCAGGACGGCCATGGAAGAGGCGGTGGAGGCGGAGACAGAGGGGGTGGCATGGGAGAAGCCCAGGCTGAGGTCAATAGGTGTGCCGGAAGAGGAAGACGATGCAGCCTGGATGCTCAGTTTAGCCATCTCTAAACTGCAAACACACATTTGGATGCACGCAAACAAGGAGTGGTGTGAGGACAAGTGTTGGGGTTAATAGAGGGGTTACGGGGTGCACACAAGAGGAGAGAGGGGCGAGAGAAATAGAGAACAGTATAATCAATTTGGGGAATGTTATGTGTTACAAGAAGGAATAATAATAAGGGTTTAACATGCCTGGATGAGAATTAATAAAGGAGTGCCGAATGGGTGAGATGACTGCTGTCTAATTCTTTAGCATTACACCATTGTGGGAAAGGAATAGTTCATCCAAAAATGAAAGTTTTGTCATCAAGTTCAATTGCTTTCGTGACTTTCTTTCTTCTTTAAATCTTCTGGCTGCTCTTACCCAGCTTGAAAGAAAGATATTTAGAAAAGTTCATGTTAAGGTGCAACTTACTAAATTTAATTGTAACTCAAATATAGGTTTGATATATATTTAAACATTAATCATACGTCACCCTGGATTACAAACATAAAGGTCGAAATGATTTAAACATAATCAGAAAGCTGAATAAATGAGCTTACAGCTTAACAGAGATACAGCTACTTGAAAATCTAGAAGCAAAATTTTTATTTTATTTAATTTAATTACAAACCCGTAAAAGCTCAAAACACAATTTAAGATATTTTGGATGAAAACCGAAACCAAATTCCATTGACTGCCAAATTATGAACACTGCCAAGGTCCAGAAAAGTATGAAAGACATCATCAGAATAGTCCATTTGCCATCATGGTTCAATCTGAATGTTATGAAGGGATGAGAATATATTTTATATGCAAAGAATTTTATATTCTCCAAACTTGCCTCCCAGTTTTCATCCAAAATATCTTAAATTGTGTTTTCAGGATGAATTAAACTTTTACAGCTTTGGGATAAGGGATTCATGGCAATTTTTAAGTTTGGGGTGGGGTATCCCTTTAAGACTGGTTTTGGGATCTAGGGTCACATATATTAATGCATTTAGTCATGTAGAATGCTACAAAAAAGGATCATCAAAAGCCACTCTATTTGTTTTTAAAACTATAATGGGAAAGATTTTAATTTAATAATGTTTTATATTTTGATCTATTTTTCACACAGAGCTGTTATATGGCCAAAGAATATACACCACTGTTGCATTTTTTCCCATTACAATCAGTAAAAACAGTATTTTTTATATTATATTATTACAGCTTAATATGTTTTATCTTCTAAAATAGAATTTATTCATTTGATATCAAAACTGAATTTTCAGCATCATTACTTCAGTCTTCAGTGTCACATGATCCTTGAAAAATCTTTCTAATGTGCTGATTTGCTTCTCAAGAAACATGATCAATTTTAGTGCTTCTGAATATTTTTGTGGAAACTGTGGTGAAAGGTTTTTCTTAAAAGGTTTAAAATAACATGATTTACTGTTACCCTTTCAGTCGAATCACTTCGACGTTACATATGGGAACTCGCCAGAGAGACCGATTTGCCTTTGAGC
>JAUCMU010000024.1:214965-236662 GCA_032275025.1 Enteromius treurensis
TGGCGAGTTCCCATATGTAACGTCTCCGTTCCCTCCTTCAGGGAACGTGGGTTACGATAGTAACCTAGACGATTTTCTCTTTTCTTTTTTCTTTTTGTAAATGTTTAACTGGCACCATAAATTTTGATACCTGACCTTGAAAAATAAGTCGAATTGTCATTCATTTCTTTTACAGTGCTGTAGTGCATAATATGGGCTAGTTTTATGCTGCTTTTATCTGGTTTTTGAGGTGTGTCAGATGTGATCACAACGGACTGTATGGAAAAGAGCTGCCTTTAATTTCCACCGAAGAAACAGCATATGGTTTTGGAATGACACAAGGAAGGGGAAAATGATGACAGAATTTCATATTTGGCTGAACTATGCATTAACACGTGAGAGGGAAAGATCTTACCTCGCACTGATGAGGTACTGAGCCACGCTGATGTTGGCTGGGGAGCCTGTGATGGTGACGTGGCGCACTGCCGAACCGTCTGTGGCCCCGGCAATTTTGATCTGGGCACCAGACATCTGGCGAATCTCATTGATCTTACTGCCCTGTCTGCCAATGATGCAGCCTATGAGCTGAGAGACAGAGAAACAGACGGGTGAGGGGCAAACAACATCTGCACATTAAAAGTCTAAGGAGGCTGAGAGTAAACCTCTGGGACATGGAAGTTGTTCTTTACTGTATGGCATGCCTTCAGTGTTACTAAATAGATTTTACAAGTGGGTGCTGAATAACAGATTACTTTAGTACATGATCAGAGTAGCAGTGTATCAGTATAATGAGAGCAAATAAAAAAAAATATCTTAAATTATTTAAAATACACCTAAACAGTATTAATGTCAAGCCAATAGGCATGAATTTCAAAGTAAGATATAGCAAGCAAAAATATGGTTTGAAAAAATAGTGGTTTAAAAACATTAAAGCAAAGCAAATAAAAGTCTAAAATAGTGAAATATAAACAAATTAATAAATAATTGTTTGGGATTAGGATTCACATTTTTATCTTACTATGAATCCAAGCAAGTAAACATTGTTAAAGTGGTGCACTTTTGGTTCTTGTAAATAAAAATGATGCTGAAAATTGATCTTTGCATCACAGGAACAATTGACATACAAATTAGAATATTAATATTTAATAATTAAATTTGCACAATATTATTGTTTTAACTGCAGCCTTGGTGAACATCACAAGATGCTTACAAAATCAATTAAAAAAAATTACACCATATCTTTAAACAATATTATGCATTCTTAGAAAAGGTCTACCATTATTTGTCATTCTTGCAGTAGCTTATTAATAATTTTCATTCATCAGACATTCATATAGTTTGTCAGTGTGCGCACCATTATTTTAATTTACTTTAATATGAACTGCAACAGAAATTGTGTCTAATATTATTTTAAGTTAAATGAATGATTATGACATATAATATAACTTACATCATTAGGTATGCTCAGCTCATGAGAACTGGTTGCAATGGAGGCCTCCCAACCTATGGTTGGAAATAAGAAGGTAAATAATACACAACTCATCAGCTGAAAAAAAAAAAAGAAACGTTTTGCCATTTCTACACTGCCACTGAGTGCGCTCAAATAAAACCGAAAAATATCACATTAAAATTACACAAGGGTACGGAAGCATAAAGGCTGCTATGCGGGTGAGTCATGAATGAATTCCTGTTTAATTCATGTCTGCCTCAAAACACCCATAAAAGCATTTCCAAATAGCGCACATTATCAGAAAACGTCTGTGGAGAGGCTGTCTCTCTTCAACTCCCTATTTCCATGGTAATAATTATGGGCTGGCATTTGCAATGTGTGGACTGTGTTTGTCATGATAAACGTGGGCTGCTGTGAAAGTGGGCTTCAGGTTTGCTTAGGAAAATGCTGCCGGTTTGAACAGGTCAGGGGTTTTGTGGAGAACATGAGGGGGGAAGAATGTTAAACGAGTGAAAGCCTTTGTGATGAGTTCACATATAGGGAGAGACTGAGGGGTGACACACATGCATCACATAGTCGTCATGATGCTGTTGTTATGGTGACATGACACATTTGGAGATTTCTAAGACTCCGTCGGCTGGCATCCGAACGCAGACTATCTAGAGATATCGGGACTGGTTAGTGGTTGAATCATGGCACAGCATTATGTTGCTACCTGGTCTCATGGCATAAATGTACCTTGGTGCACTTTTTAGCGAGACGTGAAATATGTATCAATAAGTACATATCACTTCGGTTTCCAAAAGAAATGAACACTGGAGGCAGTAAAACTCTTACACCTTTTATTCCTTTTCACACATAGAGTTTCGAATTTAATAAAGTGTAATTTTCACTTCAATAACTTGAAGAATATCATGTTACGAGGTTTGTTTACTCAGTAGGTCACGTGATACCGCGTTGAAAAGCTCCCATGTAACTACGGTTCGACAAAACAGATCAAATCTGCATGAAATGGCACAGCTGCATCTACGAACGCCTTTTGATAGAAGTTCTGCATTTGTCAACACTATAGAGTAAGGGTTAAATTTTGGTGTAGGGCATATTTCCAACATGATAGAGCATTAACTTTTGGCGACAGTCAAACAGATATTTGAATTCTGAACCGCTCCAATAAATACACTCTCAGAAATAAAGGTATAAAAGCTGTCACATGTTTGTACCTAAAAGGTCCGTTTTGGTACATTATGTGTTCATATTTGAACCTAATAGGTACAAAAGTGTACATTTTGAAAAGGTACCGCCCCTCTGACAGATTTTGTACCTTTATTTCTAAGAGTGATCTATATCAACGTTGTAAAAACCCAATAACACTTACCTATGTCAAGTTAATACAAATGTGCCAGGGAACACATATTAAACCTGTTTTAGCGCCACTCTGTGGACATTTCTCTTTGAAACTGTGGCGCAAAAAGTGCACTGAGGTACGTATTTTTATTAGACCAGGTTGATGATGTTGTCAGTGTTATGATATTTATTACCTTACCACAAAAACAGCTTCGCCATCATTTTCTTCAGAGTGGAAAAGTAGAACATGCGGTGGTGAACGCATGAGGTGGTCAGACATGAAAGAGTGGAGAGGGAAAGAGACAGAACGAGAGAGAGAAAGGCAGAGAGACAGACAAAAGGGAGAGACAGACTTCCCTGGGGAGCTCTGGGTACGTACCAGGGAAGGTGGGGTTGCTCTGCCCAAGGGAGGTAAGGGGGATATGCTGCATAGCCAACTGGTGAAGCTTGGTCAACTGCGGGGGCAGGAAGGGAGGTTAGAACTAGCCAATCAAAATGGAATTATTTCAGAGGAAACTCACACCTACAGACAGAACAGCACCCTTATCAAGTCTCAAAATCAGATTAGTTATAAGGTCCCCCTTTGGACTTACTGTCCGCTTCAAGGTGATCGAAAAACTAGATTTGCATTTCCTTAAGGGAATTCGAGTGCTTGCAAGGAGAAGAATCGTATTTTAGCTGAAGATGTGTTTTGGTACTTGGCATGTGAAATTAATCATCTGATCAACAGTAGTCATGACACACTTCAGGTTTTCTGCCAGCTGGACTTTCTGAAGCAACAAGAAGGCTTTTGGTGAACAATTCAATTTGGTAGTTGTGTTGCTGTCAGCAGTAACCTTGTGGGTGCCGACCTTTGTGCTATCGCTATCCCAAGTTTGAATCCTGGCTTGTGGGCCTGTTCCAATCTCGCCCTCCTACACTATCTCCTCTATCAAGTCAGAAATGCCAAAAATAAAACTTAGAAAAAAGAAGCCAAGAAAGCTCTCGGATTTCTTAAAAATATCTTAATTTGTGTGCCAAAGAAGAACAAAGGTCTTAAGGATTTGGAACGACATTACGGGTGAGCAATTACAGACAGAATTGTCAACCCTTTAAATCTTACATGTGCAACTTTATCACAATGTATTAAATCTCAAAGTGACTTTATATATACAATATATAACTTACTATCTTACTTGCAATTGCAACATAACTGTATATGTCACAATGTCACAGTATCTTGTAGTTTGGCTATAAATCACAATCGTGACTTTGTCTTTCATACCTGACATTAAATCTCGCAATTGACATATTACGGCAATTGTGATGGGACTTAACATCTCACAACTGGAACTTGTTTTTATACCTGCGACTGCATTGTTTATTTCATATTCACTCGATTTTTTTCTGCTAAAATATCACATATATCTGTTTATCTCCACGGCTGTTATTCGGCCATAAGCACAAGGCTGAATCCGAAATTGGCTTCCACAGAGTGGTGTCTGTATGGAGCATGGTTAACAGAGATTGTCTGGTATAGAGAACTTTAGGGTTCTGTCATTACAGTGCTACCTTGCAACCTTTGGAATTACCAAAAGGTAAAAAATATCCAAGGACAAACAAGTGTTAGTGATACTAGATATTAAATAAGTGATCATAGGCAGAGACCATATCGGGGATATCGGCGCTCAGGTATGTGTGTGTGTGCGTGAGGAATGCAGTGGGAGAATTGTGATTGTGTAAGGGGTGGGATGTGGCTGGGGGACTGCAGTGGTGTTGTGAAATGTGCTGTGAATGACACTGATCAGCCAGTACAACTAACACTCACGTCTTGGGGTGGAATGGCAAACTGTCCTGGAATAGCAAATGCCTTTGGAATAGAAAACATGTTTTGGTTAGAACAAATAACAAGCGCTTATTTACAGCTTGGTCAGTAGATGACATGGCGTGCCCATGGACCGCCCACAGTCCATTCATGCATATTTCATAATAACCTAGAAAGCTTTTATGAAAATCCCACGCTCTAAACAGCTCAAATGCAAGTTTGCTCACAATTCACCCCTGAAGAACACCTAAAACAAAATAACAGCGGGTGGCTCTCGGCAAGAACAAGCTCCAAACTGGACCAGACTTTACACCGCAAGTCAAAATCTGTCTACTTGAGACTGCTTTGTCATTAACGTGTTAAAAACTACCAGGTTTTATTATGACTGAAATATGTCACGCTCTTCTTAATGCAACCACAAGGGGGCATTACATGAACATCCCATGCTTTTATCAAACATGCTAAAAAAAATACAGAACTAAACTGCTTCTTAGCATTTTAATCCTCCAGAGAGATTGTAGCTGACATGATTTTTCATTATACAGACAACTAGTCTTTCATGATCATTGGAAAACATACCAAGAGTAGATATGAAGATGAAAGGGTCAAAGCTTTATTACATGACCTTAGAGTAAGTATGTATATCATAAGATTAGAACAATAGAATGGAATACTGAATGAATTGTTCAGGCTATATACTGCTGCATTTATGATTAGCTACAAGCTTTCCAATTCAAACACCTACAGATCTAAATCAGTGATTCAAAGCGAGTCTGATCTGCATGTTTAAGAGCTCTTCGCATGGTCCAATGGCCCAATTGGTAACTGTATTACTGATTGGATCTGGGGGTGAGATTTATTCCACCAGCTGATCTCAGTCTAATCATTAGTGTAAATATCCACACTCAGAGCATCCCACTGGGACCGCAGGGAACTTTGCAATCGCTAATGCTCATGGAGGGCTGCTTCGATTGTATGGCTTCTATATTAAGAGATAGATGGAGAACTCACCGATGCAGCATGGGGTTGCGCCAACACTGTGTGGCTGCCACCCGCGGTGGGTTTGGGCCGATATGGAATGGTGGCTCCTTTAGGTGGCGACTAAATGAGGGAGACAAGCACAGGCAAAGGCGTTTAAGCAGTCTTGTCTAGAACTCTGTTAAGCCTCACTGGATTTTACTGTTCAAAGCCCAAAGTTAATTCAGGCCAGGATAAATCCTGCAAAACAAAGGCATCCAAGGTTGGATGCTGGAAACTAATGAAGCAAACAGGAACATTTAACTTGTAGCCCATGCGCTAAAAGTGAAAGCAAATGAAGTGTGAAGGTGAAAAAAACCCTGGAAAACATCCCCCACTTGAAATAACATGGAAAAAATTGTGCATTATAAAATGGATTGTCAATTAAAAAGCATACGTGAATGCTCACGTGCACGGTCACGAACCTCTAGCATGACGGTGCAGATGTGTTTCACGCATTGCGTGATGGCGTGAGGTGTGCCTGAGATGGTCACGGCTCTCTCAGTCGAGTCGGGCAGTAGGTCTCCGGCAACCTGGACCTGGGCACCTGTGCTCTGACATACAGCAATGCGTTTAGTCAGCACACACTGGACAGGATAATTAGAAAAGCCACAAATGACATCATTCATGTTTCTTTCAGTAGTGACATTTAAAAGGAGAAGGTCACTCCACATCCGCATTTCTGGTCACCCTGTCTGCCTGGGTTTATTTTGCAATAATGAGCAAATGGCGGGGCATTATAGTGCTTATTACACAGCTTCTCACCAGTTAAATGAATGTGGAGAAATGAATTATTGATTTGAATTATAATTATTACCTGCACTCTTAAAATTAAGGGTTCTAGTAATTTCTTTAATGGTTGCTTTTTATCACGTACATTCAAGATGTCATCCAAGATGATCATGTCTTTCTTTCTTCATTTGAAAAGAAATTAAGGGCTTTGAGGAAAACGCTGCAGGAGTTTTCTCTGTATAGTGGACGGGTTGAAGGTCCAGATTGCAATTTCCGTGCAGCTTTGAGCTGCTCTACACGATCCCAGCCGAAGAATAAAGGTCTTATCCAGCAAAACAATTAGCCATTTAAAACCAAAAATCTAATTTATATACATTTTGCAACATGATTACGCATTAGCATCGCAGAGCTATAGGACAAGCATTTGTGGTTAAAAGGTATATATATATATATAAATATATTTTTTAAGATAAGACTCTAATTCCTTGCCTGGGATTGTATTTGGACCTTTAACTCTCACTGAAGTCAGTTTGGCATAGAAAAATCCTTGAGACACGAACGTCTTAGATGACAAGTAAATCACCAAGACATGTTTTATTCTGTAAGTGAACTAATCCGTTAATGATTGGAAAGTATTATTTTAAATGTCAGTGTCTATATTACACTGCGACCACTAATTATCAATCGACATTCTTTATAAAGTTTGAAAAGTTTCCCATCTCCGCACAGAGGAGATTGTAAGATTACAAATTCTGATTTCGTTCCAAGCGACTAGCAAAAAGTGTGCCATACAGTCCCTTTTGGTATTACAGCTATTCTCATGTCTAGAACTGACATTGTTATCGTCTGGCCAGTTATTTAGGTCAAGCTATTTGGATACTGTATATAAATATTAGTCTATTTAGGCCTTGGTGGGCCGTCCTGTCCTAGACATTCATAGCAACTGGGAATAAAAGCAGCCAGTTCACCCCTCACAGCCCTCAGCAGCGGGACATCTATATTTATTCAATGTGATCCACCAGCCGAATAAAAAACAAAGCCTTCAAGCGAAAGTCACTGTCCTCATGTCAATTTCCACAGCTAAATGACAACGAATGGTTCCGCTTTTGAGATGAATCGCTTTGTTTTCCATCAGCGAAAGCCATGAATAGATAAGTTTGAGGAAAAGTGAGCGAGTTCAAGAGTTGAGGAAATTACAGCTCAGGGGTGCAGCCGTCTCATAACGTGTGGATTTAGCGGAAGCCTGAGTCGAGCGGCTCCCTGCGCTCAGGAATAAAAAGTTCTGTCTTGATGAGGACAATCAATCATGCTGATGTTAAGTGTTTTTGCCTGCCGCTGAGACAACGGAAACTAATTGTTTAAAGGATCATTCCGTGCATCATCTGGGAGCCGATGTGACCTGCATTACAAACCCTGCGCATTTGCCAACAATTAAACTTCTACCTAGAATATCTACCTCTCTGATCTCTTTGATCTTCGAGCCTCCTTTGCCAATGAGTGAACCGCACTGACTGGCGGGGAAGACGAGCCGCAGTGTCACGGGAGGCCTGCTTGTCACCGTGCTGTTTATCATAGATGCCAGGATGTCCTGAAAGAGATGCGTATGCTTCAGAAAGAAGCTCAGTTTGGCTCGTGTCAAGTCATTGTGTCAGTTTTTCACAAAAACAAGTTCATAAGGGAGAAAAAAAACAGGAACACATATTGACAGTTTTGAAATGAAATAAAATACTGACTAGGTAATGCTGTGTTATATAAAAATTGAAAAATATATATATATAGAAAATAAATAAATATATACACACACTACCGACTTAAAGAACACTCTTATGAGAAAAAAAACAATTATACTTCAAAATGTTATTACAATATAAAATAATGTTTTTTATACACTTTATATATTTAAGATATAATTTATTCCTGTTATGTAAAGCTGTTTTTGTCAGCCATTCCTCTAGTGTAAAGTATCACATGATCCTTCAGAAATCATTCTTTTATGCTGATTTATTGTTTTTGAAAAGTTGTGCTGCCATATATTTTTTGGAACCTGTGATTCTTTTATCAGGATTCTTTGATGAATAACAAGGTAAAAATAACAGCAATTATTCAAACTATAAATATTTTCTAACAGTGCAAATCTATGCTATCACTTTTTTAATAATTTAACACATCCTTGGTGAAAAAAAGTATTATTTTCTTCCAAAAAAGAAAGAATAAAAATGCACTGACCGCAAACTTTCAAACTGTATGTATTGTTAGATAAATGTTTTAAATAAATAGGTTCTTTTTAACCTTTAATTGATCAAAGAATCTTGAAATAAAGTATCACAGGTTATTAAGCAGCACTACTGTTTACACTATTGATAATAAAACAGCATACTAGAATGACTTCCGTGTCACTGGTGACGAAAGTAATATGCTAAAAAAAAATTGTATGACAGGAATAAATAACATTTTAAAATATATTCACAAAGAAAACTGTTATTTTAAATTGAAACAATATTTGACAATATTACAGTTTTTTTTTGTACATTTGATCAAATAAATGATGGATGAGCATCAGAAACGTGGTTGTGTATCGAAAATAACACAAAATAACAAAGTGTTAATAGTTTTCAATAGTTAAGTCAGCATCAGGGTTTCTTTGGCTGGGACCTAATTTACTTTTACACATAATTGGTTGCACTTTGCAACATGGAGAAAATAAAGCAAGTGATTCACTTGCAATACTGTTGTGGTGAGGTAAGTGGTTGTTGTCCATTACAAATATTAGAATATTTACAATTAACAAGTATTAGCTAAAAACCAAACATAATTAATATGAACAAGTGCTAAATATTAATAGTAATCATCAAACAGTAAAAAAAAACCAACCACATTATACATGCATGCAATGCTGGCATATTTCTGTACAATTATGACTGAACTGTGATCAGCCAATTTCATTTGAACTGTAATAAACTAAACAACTACTGCTGCATAATGTGAACGTATGGTGTAAATCCACATTAATATTTTTACAGTGTATTACCCACCTCCTCAAATTTCTCTGCGATCATAGCGAAGGCTTTGAAGATGACCTCAGACTGTCCGGTAATGGTGACAATGCGCTCTGGACTGGAACCGTCAGATATATTAATCCGGGCTCCACTCTGAACCCACAGAGAAAAGCAGAGGTTTTTTTGCTGCATTACGTTTAATTGATCAGTCTCGCCTCTAGGCCGACATTTGCGCTCTCTGGCATTGAAATACCATTCAACTGATCGTGAAGATAACAAGATGATTTTGTTCACACTGAAAATGATTCCAGATGGTTTTCTGCAGTTAAATTATTGATTTAACTATTGATCGCAAGAGTTTTGAAATCTTTACACAGCTAGCCAGCATTTATAACATGCACTGCATGTGATATTAAAGGAACGGTCCGTATAATTAATAAGAAAAACCTTCCTATGTTAAAAACCTTACTGTGTGAAATTGATTAATAAATTAAAAGGATTATGTATGCAAAGATAATATATGCAATGTGTAGCACTTACTTCCTCTCTCATTTTTTTGACAGTCTCTCCTTTCTAAAACAAAGCAAGAGAAAAATCATAATTATATCAGAATGTGTATATTATAATTTGAGTGTAAGCCATATTAAAACGCAGTGAGAAGTGCTTAAGAACACCAAAGAATAAAGACTCAAAAGTTATGCTTAATTCCTCAATAATGCAGATATCAGGATAATACGGAATTGTTTACCTTCCCAATAATACTTCCAACTTCCTAGAAACACACAAAACAGACACAGTCTCAGTTAATCCTTAAAGATTGCATGGTAAACCAGAGATTATCAGTGCTTTCTTTTAGATGACATACTGTAATCAGAAATAGTATTGACAGCATAAATTAGCAAGACGTGCAGCTGTTAACACAGCATTTCTCATTATGATCAATGTTGAGAACAGCAAATCACATTGATTTCTGAAGGATCACGTGACACTGAAGACTGGCGCAATGATGCTGAAAATTCAGCTTTAAAGCAAAGGAATAAATAGCATTTTTAATAAACAGTTCTTTTAAATGGTAATAATATTGTAGTGTTTTACTGCATCAATTCAGCCTCATTTCAGCACTCAGTCATGTCACCTCCACAATTTCAGACATAATTTCCCAGACTACCACAGGTACCTTGTTGTAAGAAAAAATGATGCAGACGTATCATCACTGTATCGCTTTATGCTGTCAATACTACACTATTTTTTTTTTTTTTTAAAGTGCTTCATGGTGCCATAGAAGAACCTTTTTGTCTAAATGGTTCCATAAAGAACCTTTAACATCTGAAGAACCTTTCTGTTTCACAAAAGGTTCTTCGTGGCAAAAGAAGGATCTTCAGGTTATAAAAAGGTTTGAAAGAGATGGTTCTTCTATGGCATCATTGCACCTTTATTTTTAAGAGTGTATGTTATCTAAGCATTTTAGAATCAATTATACTGACAATCTAGCATCTAAAATGATCACCTACAGACATAAATCTTTCTCAAGCGCCAGACTGGCTACTCTTGCAAAACAGGGCTGAAAACAAAACAAGCACAGCTCTTTGAGGATCCAAGATGTGTCTTACCTTGCCATGCATTAGTAGGCGAATGGTGAGGGTGACATTTAGCCCCCCCTCACACACTCCTCCCTCCTTCTCATTCATATTCATTCTTCTCTTGGGTCTAGATGCTTCAAACAGACTGTCTCTGTGCACACAAAAAGACAAATTTACAAGTTGAGTCAGAAGAGATAGAAGAGATGAATTTCAGTAAGCAAACATTTCACCCATAATTCCCTTTAAATGCCTATTCTGTCTGCGATTATTTTGTTGGGTACCTGTTGCAGTGCTTTGACATTAAGTTGGGCGTTATTTCCCTCGGGGGCGTGTGAGCGGGGTCCAGCCTCTGACCTCTCTAATGGCTCTGCTTTAATAGAAATGGTGTGACCGTGTTTGATAAGACTCAAAAAGAGCCGCTTGTGTCCCTTGGATCAAATGATGTTTGTGTGACCGTGTCTAACAAGGTCCATTAATTTATCAGAGAGTGGTCTGTTCCCACATTCCTCACATCTCTGCAATGACGAGCCCTTTAAAAACCGAGCTGATCGCCATCCGAAGCCAGATGAGATCACAGAGCACATTTATGGGGCCAAACCAAAAAAAACGAGGCAGCGTTAGATCAAAAGAAGTGTAAGGAGACCGTCTTAAATTTCCCTTTAATAATGCCCTATCCATTCCTCATATTCCTCTAATGAGGCAAGGAGCAATACATAAGTGCATTTTCTTTATTTAAACGAGAACATGAAGACATCTATTCTAATTGAGTCCCAGCGCTTTCATTTGTTAGGCCTCTTTGAAAACTACCGCTTTTGAAATATTTTCAGACTTACATAAGCTGTTAAATGAAAAGTGGTCCCTTTTTCCATGACACTCCAGCAGCAGACGAACTTGCTAACGAGACGGGAACTGCTGAATAGACTAAAAGAGAAACAAATGTTATATTTTCATGATTTGTTTTTTTTTTGTGCGCTTCTGTTTAATTTCAAAGCCAGTAAAAGGGTTATTTGTTAAAGACAGAGAATTCAATTTTAATCATGAACTAGACTCCTAATGTGGAAGTTACGAAATGAGTTATAGATTGGGCATTCTTAATATATGAGACACGATAGCTGAGTTCAATAACAAACACTGTTCTTTTGTGCCGCTATTAGTTCTGTGCGGTTTCATCAGGTAAATGCATCAAACGCACTGCTGCCATCCTGTCTAATCCTATAGGCCCGGATTTGTTTGGCTAATGCTAAAACCCATTTGACCCATTTCTGTCCTTCCGAAGCTTGTCAACAGGCATCTGAAAACATTCTGCCATCGTAGCCTAGCACTAATAAGCCCGAATATAGATACCACGCTCGCTGTTTTTCAAATATCAAATATGTTTATGAATCAGGAATTTAAATAATTTATGCGGCTGCCGTTGAAGTGTTGACGTGTGAAGGAAATGGTTGGTCAGATTAGACTTCAGAAATGATCAGTCTGGTTTAAATACGTAATCCTAATGGCCGAGCCTTTGTTGTTGTTTTACATGGTACAATATTGTGATTTCAATACACAGCAATTAACTTAACGTTTCGGTACAGTTTATCTTTGAATGGATCTTTTCAGTAATAACATGTAATATTTCTGCCCAAACCTGCGGTGACTGTTTGTATAAAGCTCATCATAATTTATATTTTTTATACAGATAGATAGTGTATAAACAACATATATACCATTATAAATTATATTGCATTACTATACTTATATGAAAACGCATAAACAACTTAAACAAGTATTAGTCTATGTAGTGTTAGAACTAGAATTTGGCTTTTATATATATTAACATTATATATTAGATTTGTTATTACATTAGATATATGTACATTTATTAACATTGGCATCATTTTAAAATTCTATTTGTTTATACTGCATTATTACAATTAAATGTAAACGTATACTGTAAGTGCCATATTGTGTATATACGGTCACATAATTATATATGAAAGATATAAACAAGTTTTCCTTCTGTCAAAGATTAAACAAAAGCACTGCTGCTGACAGAAAAGCATTAATACGCCTATTTGTTCCTGTCCTCTGGAAGTCCCTGAGCGTGACGAGCAGCTTTGGGTTGAAGTTAGCAAACTGACCTGGAGGTTGAGACAGCTCGGAGATGCCACTTACGTTCTTCTTGCCTTGTCAGTCCAGGACGAGTTAACGTTTGAGGCTTCAGAGTGAGTATGATTCCCTGAGTGCGGAGTAGCCCTCCTTTGTTGTCAGTTGCATTCAGAGAATGGACAGATGGCCTTGTGCCCGTACCTCTGGTTGACTGAGACTAGCTTTACTGTTTTTTCCCCCCTCTGGCTTAGCCTCTGATAAGCCTTTAGCCCAGGCTACGTGAGCCCGGAGGCTCTCTCGGTTCTTAATACTCACGTAGTTGATGGCGCAGCGCCTTCATCCCGGGAACGGATACATTAGGGAATCCCAAGAAGAAGAGACAACAACAGGTTTTGCATACTTTGGCGAAGCTGCCCAGCTGACCTCGTCTGGCAAAATCTTCGCAGAAAAGTAAGACACAATTGTCTAACTGCGAGACTTGAATCTTGAATGTCTACTTTGGCATATGCATGGATTATGACATTTTGAAGGACACATAAGAAAGAAGACAAAAATGCCAAATGTTTTGCCGGCACCCCCAATCAACATAAGCATCTCCAAATTGACTGTGTCACATCATTAGGACAGAAAGACACAATGTCTCTTTGGCCTGTTCCCCCTCCCCCACACTGAGCATCTACTCCTGCTAATGAGGCCAAAGTCCTGTGAAAACAATGTGGCCCTTTAACAGAAAAAGATGCACTCTGCTCGGCAGCTGAATTTCAAAGTGAATGAATTAGTGGAGCAGAAGTGGCATATATAATCACTGCCTGCTGTCTGGGATGGAAATGAACAATGTCTCTGTGGATCTCTCTTCCCTGCCTGCATATGTGTTGATAAATAGTGTAAAATCCAGTTCTGTGACTCTGACAAACAGTAGGGGTGTTATTGTTAACTTAAAAATATGACTTTTTTTTTTTTTTTTTTTTTTTTTAAATAAAACTGAAATAAATAAAAATATAAATGCTAGATGAAAATCTACACAACATTGAAAAGTGTCACCCTGGCAACTAAACTAAAAAATAATTAAAATTGATAAAAATACCCAAGGCACACAAAAAGAAACTACTAAAATATACAAATAAGCTGCTTCAGAATATTAATAAATACACATAAATGACCCTGTACCACAAAAGCAGTCTTAAGTTACTGGAGTTAGTTTGTAACAATAGACAAAAATGCACTGTATGGGTCAAAATAATAAATCTTTCTTTTTTGCCAAAAATCATTTGGTTATTAGGTAAATCTTCCTACTGTAAATATATAAAATCTTTAATTTTGATTAGTAATATGCATTGCTAAGAACATAATTTGAATAACTTTTTTTTTTTGCACCCTCATATTTCAGATTTTCAAATACAAACAGCCAAATATTGTGTGATACGCCATGCATCAATGGAAAGCTTATTCATTCAGCTTTCAGATGTTGTATAAATCTCAATTTCTAAAAACTGACATTTATGACTGGTGTTGTGGTCCAGGGTCACATATAGTAAAATTCTAAAGCAAAACAGACAACCACTGATTGCTTTTTCTACATGTTTTGTGCTCTGTCTATCCATCCATATGTATGAAAATCCCAAAATTGCTAATAGAACTGTTGTTTTGATACAACATAAAGTGAACTGAGTGTGACTGTTTATCTATTTTCATACTATAATCCCCCTGTGATATGCCCTTGTGACTTAATAATGCATTTTTCTCAGTATCTCTTCTTAGTTGCAGACACTCTCCAATATAACGTCCCACAGGTCTCATTCTGAGTGGCTTCATATCAAAACTATTGTGACCTGAATTTTATTTTTGTACATACCAGTCACAGCGGTTTGAGGTTAACCTTAACAAACCAAATAAAATATGTTTCAGAAGATTTATCATGGTGACACTGGTAATATTTTGCTACTTTTTTATTAATCTCAAGCGAGCTGTCTTATAGGATCAGTGGGAACGATATTCTGCTAATGATTATTGTGGTAAACATTCTAGGTACATATTTTGTGATACCAGCTAACTTTCCAGCATCATTACTTCAGCCCTCAGTGTCACGTGATCCTTCAGAAATCATTTTGTCTTTGATGAACTAATCCACTTTAAGATAAGGATAGGTGATCATGTATTTGTTAAGATTGCTAACTTCTCTCTGCATGCGTGCCCAGCAGCCATGCTTCAGAAACATCACGAGGTTTTAATGAAACCCCACTATATTTGTCCTGCAGAAAGATCAACAGTCCCTCTCTTGGACTTTGGTCTCGGTTCTATCAATTAGACATGGCAAGCGTTACATATATCCGCGAAAGAGGGAGCTCTTGTGCCTGACTCTACAGAAATGGAGACTCAGTCATTACAGGACTTTCAGGACTTGTGCACTTTTGAGAGTTTCAAGGGTTTCTGGCGCTATTATGGATACGGGATTAATCAACAAGAACTGATCGATCGGGAATTTAAACGAATTAAAGGTAAAAGGAGGTCCTCCTTCAAGTTTAGTAACTTAACTTGTCAAAATCCGCACGTGGTCGCTGCACGTGGTTACTTACTCTCACGCTTTAACAACATGCGAATATATATATATATATATATATTTTTTTTTTTTTTTTTTTTTGCTTAATAAACAGCCAGATGTTGAGAGTGTGGGTCAGTAATGCTGCTGCAGTGTTTACTTTCGCTTTAGTCATTGTCCATTGGTTTGATTGAATGCAGCGCCCTCTGTTGATCTCAGTGTGAAGCGCATGTAGAGGCTGACCGCTCGTTTTCTTTTTAAAGGTGTTACGTATCTTGATCATGCAGGGACAACGCTATACCCTGAATCTCAAATTAAAGGATTTTATGATGATATATCTAGGAATGTTTATGGTGAGTTCCTTCATACAGCTGAATGCACAACTTAATAATTTCAATATCAAAATTTGCTTTAGATAATTACATTTTTTTTTCTCAGGTAATCCTCACAGTCATAATCCTAGCAGTAGACTAACACATGACACTGTGGAAAGTGTCAGATACAGGTAAGCAATCTAAGCTAAAAATATTTAATAAAAATTATTAGTGCTGTTGAATGATTTTCCTAATCGTGATTAATCGCATCCTTAATAAACGTTTGTGTACTGTGTATATTTATTATGTATTTGTAAATACCCACACATTAGAAAGTATTTCCATGTATAAATGTATATTCTGAAATTTCATATAAATATACTGAACATATAAACATTACACATTTTTCGTAAATTAATACATATATGTGTTTTCATTTATGTATACAGAATAAATATACTCATTCAACACACATACAGACTGCACTGGGGCTATGAATTGCTATTACAAAAGATAATACCAGCAAAAAACAAAACAAAAAACAAACAAACAAACAAACAAAAAATATATATAAAGCTTGCTGAAGACAAGTAAACAGTAAAAACAAATAGGCTACAACAGAACAAATATCATAAGAAATCGACCTACTTCAAAAACTTAAAGCACTGAATAATATTATGATATTATGAATACTGAATGATCTGCCCTGTATGAAACAATACACTACTGTAGTCAGTAGAGACCAGAAACTGGTTGTGATCAATTTTCAAAGTAGAAAGGAGAACAAATAAATTCATAAAGACTTAGAACAATTTGAGTTTAAGTATATTTTTACAGCATCTTACTTTTTGAGTGAACTAACCTTTTAAGATCTCATCATCCGTGATCTCATGGGCCTAGTCTATGCTTGAAACAAGTGAAAGCGAGAATCTCCAGTCATTGGTTTTAAGACTGCGCCAGCGAGCATAGGAAAAGTACACAAGCCTGTCATTTTGAAACATCATGACAAATAAAAACAACACAAAACATGATACTTTCTTCTGTGAGGTAACATATTTGTTCTGGGACACACAGCTTAGAATGCGCTCCATCTATTACTAAAAGCTGTCACTCCAATTCATTGCTATCTTACGGCGTTAAGCCCTCAGCACAATGACATTCTAATTTACGTTGCATTTACCTACAGTACACGTTGTTATAATGAGATGACTCGTCAGCTTGTAGAACTCAGCACCTGACAAAAAAGTCTGCTTTTTTGGGGGGATTATTCAAGATTAATCTTTTGACAGTACTAAAATTACATAGTTATATACAGTTATAACAGAAATAGGAAACACACACACACACACACACACACACACACACACCTATTTAAAATAGTTTTTGGTCATTCATTTAAAAAAAAGCAAAAAATTTAAACTAAAATTTAAATTAGAACTGAAAATACAAAAATAAAGGCTAAATTATAAGTATGAATGAATAGTGTAATAGTACATCAATAATACTAAAATAACATTGCAATTGAAAAACAAAACATAAGAGTAAACAAAAAGATTTGCAGAGAAAGCCTGAATTGAGGATTCAGCATTAGTGATATTTTAAGGAGTATTTATAAGTATTATAATACGATTTCGTTCAAGATCTGATGATAAGATACAGGTATGTTATAATATATAGTTGAAGATAAAGTAACATTAAGCTCTTTGTTTTAAATCCCTGCAGGATTCTGGAACATTTTAATACATGTCCTGAAGAGTACTCTGTGATTTTCACATCAGGATGTACTGCAGCACTGAAATTAGTGGCTGACACTTTCCCCTGGAAGGCCGCGTCAAATGAGGGCCCGGGAAGTCAGTTCTGCTATCTCACTGACAACCACACCTCTGTGGTGGGTATTCGCGGTGTGACCGCACTCCAGGGAGTTGGCACAGTTTCTGTTCTACCTCACGAAGTGGAGAGAAGAGCGAGAAAACCCCCGACACAGACAAATGGAGAGGAGTGCTCTGCACCTCATCTTTTCTGTTATCCTGCCCAGAGCAACTTCTCAGGCAGAAAGTATCCTCTGAGCTATGTGAAGGGAATTCAGTCTCAGCAGCTCTATCCAGCATGCGAGCGCCGTGGTCGATGGTTTGTTCTGCTGGACGCTGCCTGTTTTGTAAGCTGCTCACCTCTGGATCTAAGCCAGTGTCCTGCTGATTTTGTGCCAATATCTTTCTACAAAATGTTTGGCTTCCCGACTGGACTCGGAGCCTTGCTGGTGAGGAATGACGCTGCTGAGGTCTTGAGAAAAACTTACTTTGGAGGAGGCACAGCAGCGGCTTATCTTGTGGCAGAGAACTTTTTTGTACCAAAGCCAAATGCTGTCAGCAGGTAGAATGTTGCAGAAAGAGTTTGACCTTTGATTGTTGGCAAGAAGCATAGTAGAGGCTACCTGTCGTGATAAGTTTAATGCATAATTGCTTTTTTCACCGCTTTGTAAGGTTTGAGGATGGCACAATCTCCTTCCTTGACATCATCTCTCTCCATCATGGCTTTGAAACGCTTCAGAGACTTACAGGTTCAGAAGTTTTTGGTTTACTTCTTGAATATGGTTTTGACTCACATTGCATTTAAAGTGGATGTTTTTGTTTTTCAGGCAGTATGCTGAACATTCAGCTTCACACGTTTGGATTAGCTCGCTACACCTACATTGTCCTCTCTTGTCTGCGTCATAGCAATGGAAAACCTGTGGCACAGATCCACTGTAATAATGACTTTCAGAATATTGCTGAACAGGGTGCAATCCTCAACTTTAACCTGCTGGACTGTCATGGACAAACAGTAGGGTATTCTCAGGTCAGTCAGGAGTTGACATTCTCCTCAATAACCTGTAAAAAAAAGAAGTATATTCATAAATATACTTAAAAATAAATATACTAAAAAATATGTTCAAAACAGTCTAAAATGTAAAAAGTGGAAAATGTTCATTATTTTGTGCCTGTGCATATTTAGCTTTTTTTTTTTTGACAGGTGGACAAAATGGCCAGTCTCTTCAATATTCATATTCGCACAGGCTGTTTCTGCAACACAGGAGCCTGCCAACATTATCTGGCTATCAGCAACCAAAACGTGAAGAGCAATTTGCATGTAAGTGGATTTTCGCCAATACAAACTTTGATGTTTGCTAGAAAGACAGATGGAGAGAGACAGACAGATTGACTGACAGACAGACAGACAGACAGAAAGACATTCAGACAGGCAGACCGACAGACAGGCAGACCGACAGGCAGACAGATAGACAGACAGACAGACAGATAGACAGAAAGGCAGACAGACAGACAAACAGGTAGACAGACAGACAAACAGGTAGACAGATAGATAGACAGACAGGCAGATAGACAGACAGACAGGTAGACAGACAGACAAACAAATAGACAGACAGACAGATAGATAGATAGACAGACAAACAGGCAGATAGCCAGCCAGACAGACAGACAGACAGATAGGCAGATAGACAGACAGACAGATAGATAGATAGACAGGTAGACAGACAGACAAACAAATAGACAGACAGACAGATAGATAGATAGACAGACAGACAGGCAGATAGCCAGCCAGACAGACAGACAGACAGATAGGCAGATAGACAGACAGACAGATAGATAGATAGACAGACAGACAGACAGGCAGATAGACAGACAGACAGACAGACAGACAAGCAGATAGACAGACAGACAGACAGGCAGATAGACAGACAGACAGATAGATAGAAATTGAAAGAAAGAAATAACTTTTGAAATAATTGTTAATAAACAGTTATTTTCAAGGCTGGTCACATGTGTGGAGACAGCATTGATCTAATTGAGGGACGTCCCACAGGATCCATCCGCTTGTCTTTTGGATACATGTCTAGTTTTGAGGACTGTCAGAACTTTCTTCGGTTTGTTGTGAACTGTTTTGTGCACAAACCTCTCATTTTGGAACAAAAGAGACTAGCCAAGCTAAAGTCAGCTGAAACGATGAACTCAGCGGCATCTTATGACCTAGAATCAATACCAAATGACCAACTAGGGCATGAGAATGGGCAAGCTATCACTCCTTCACCTGAGAGAATGACACCATCCGAAGACAGCGTGTCACAAGAAGGAAAGAACAATGGCAGTAGCCACACACTAACCAATCTCTTCATCTATCCTGTCAAATCATGTGCATCATTCGAGGTAGAGAAAGCTGTTTTGTTATCTCTTTGTGTTGACGATGAAAGCAGGTTGATATAGTGGTATCAGTTTTCATGGCAAGGGCTGTGTTGTTGTGATTGACCTTACAGGTGACAGAGTGGCCACTGGGACCCCAGGGGTTGTTGTATGACCGTTTTTGGATGATTGTGAATGAGAATGGAGTTTGTCTGAGCCAGAAAAGAGAGCCAAAGCTGTGTCTCATCCATCCTATCATCTGTCTGGCCTCTAACATACTGCAGCTGCAAGTCTCAGGTCAGAGCACATCAATGCACATCACTACAGCTTTTTGAAAACAGCAACTGCAGACATCTCATGAGATACAGTGATTTATGTAAATAAAAATACACTTAATAGCGTGCACTTTTAGTAGGCAGAGTCACTTTTTTAAGTGGTGCTGTGGTACAGTGATTATATGAGATCAAACCATAGTATCTTTGTATGTGAAAAAAGACACTATAAAACAAGCCACATTATTGTTTTTTAGAGGTTTGTTTGTTTATATGTGTCTTTATGTGGTAGAAGTTCAGATTTTTTATCCTATATTCTTTAGTAATGTATTCAGTGATAAGCTAAAATAATGTATTCTTTCCAATAATAAGCTAAAATGTATTCTGTCCTTTCTCAGGCATGGAGCCAGTCACTGTTCCCTTGGAGACCAGTCTAGTGAATTCAGATCTAAGAACATCCCAGAGCAAAGTTTGTGGTGACAGGTATGAAGATAAAACACAAGCCCATCAAATATATATCATTGCAATATGCAACACATTTGGTGAGCTTAAAATTTATAAACACTTCCATGGGTTTGAACCTTATCTTCAATGGTTTTGTGGCTTAGTTTGCATATTGTCATGGCTTCGAATGAATCTGTCTTTTGTGAAGGGTACAGACAGTGGATTGTGGGGAGGAGGTTTCAACCTGGCTTTCGGAGTTTCTGGGAAGACCTTGTCGTCTTATAAGGCAGAGACCTGAATTCCTGCGTGATATGAAATGCGGACCAGAAAAAGGTAAAATACAGCATTTGTATTGTAGATTATATATAATATTTTAAATAATTAATGCTTACATTAATTTTTGTTTCACTGTATTATGAATAGACAGCGTTAAAATAAAATAAGTAAAATGCATTCAACTTTAATAATATTCTTTTAAAACCAAATTATCATAGCTGTGCAATACATATTCATCATATAGCTCTCCTCTTGCACTGTATGTTAATTATGTGATTTGTTTCTATATGTCCCTATAATGAGAAGCATATTACCTTACTGATGTCTTCCTGTCCAGCAGGGAATTTCGGTCCCACTGCTCTCTCTCTGGTGAATGAGGCTCAGTTTCTGCTTATTAACAGAGCCAGCGTGTCTTTTTTGCAAGAACACATTGCCAACAGGTATAGTCCTGCCAGCCACAAATGAACAACACAGTGCCTTCTTCTTCTTCTTCTTCTTCTTCTTCCAGAAAGTGCTGTTTATTTAGTATTGAAGATATCCAAATGTAATCATCTATTAGATGCATATTAGATGACTTTTAATTTCTTTTTTTTTTTTAACCCCTTAAACTCTGCAGAATTACATTCAAGTTGTGCCTTGAATTTTTAACCCTTTGCATGCACCAATAACCCCATAGGTGGTACCATTTGA
>JAUCMU010000024.1:236762-253325 GCA_032275025.1 Enteromius treurensis
GTGGGTATGGGAAGCTTTTTAATTTGGTAGGCAAAATGCAGGGGGAATTCCCCAAAATGGCCGCAGAGTGTAAGAGGCTAATGATGTCAGCCAGTCCTGCATGTTCTTCATTATTTGAATGTTTTTTTTATGTTTAAGACACGATAGTGAGAATGAGGGAACATGGCATGACATGGAGCAGCTCATTCAGCGTTTCAGGGCCAACCTGGTCATCTCAGGACAGGAGGCGTTTGCAGAAGATGACTGGTCTCACTTGACAATAGGAGACGCACAGTTTCAGGTTAGAGGAAACAGCTGACACATCATAACCAGAGAGAATTGAAACAGATGTTCAGTTTTTTTTTTTTTGATGTTTTGTTTAAGGTGATTGGGAGATGTGGCCGCTGTCAGATGATTGGAGTTGATCAAAACTCAGCCACCAGAAGCCAGGAGCCCCTTCGGTCTCTTTCTGAATGCAGAAGTGGAAAGGTCTGTAAAAACAGAACTCCTTAATTCTGTTTTTTACCTTTGATTACTTTTACAAGAAGACAGAAATTAGATTCCCAGTATATGACTTATAAATGATGTAAGTCCTCTTCTCTCCTCTGTTCTTTGCTCTTAGGTGACTTTTGGTGTTTACTTGACTCACCAGTCAACAAGGAGCAACACTACTGTCCCCATCCTATCCATAGGGGCCTGTGTTATTCCACAAATATCAAAATCTGCTGATAAACCTTAAAATTGTTTTGTAATTTCCGTCACATTTTGTTTAAATGAATGTATCTTTGTATTAATATTATGTAAATATTTAATACACTTTGAACAGACTTTATACATTTAGCATATTCAATATGAAATATACTACATTTTTGTGTCCAGTAAACATCCACTATTTCCACAGTTTAAAAAAATATAGCCTTTTCTTAGATATCAGACCATGTTAGACTTGCATCACTGCGGGGATTATTTGAGGAAGTACACATTTTTTTCTACAGAGCATTTCCTCAATATAATTATCATGCAATCTCCTTGCAGAGGATGTAGCAATGATAGCATATTTAAAATAGACCTGAAAAGGATATGGCCTGTCAAATTTTGATAATTATTTAACTAATTAATCAACACCATAAGATAAATGTAGGAAGTATAACATTGTGAAAGTATGTTTGGTCTGAGTTAAACCAAGAGAGTGTACATCACAGGCATTAAAAGTGAACTGATGTGCTATAGTGAGACAGTAACAATGGCACATAGTCAAAGAAACACTGGGCTCATATTGATAAAAAATTAAAAGCCTGTAATAACTCACCTTAATTATTCCGTTGATAAGCGGTACCATAAGATCAAAGTCTGTTTGACTTTGATAAATAAAAGAAAAAGAAAAAAAAAGTAATAGAATTAACAGGATATCTTTAATGTAAAATTTTTCAATGTTTCTCCTTTGCCTTAGAAATACAGTAAAAGCCAGGTTATTTTTCAGTCTTGAAGCAATTTTAACATTTTCCTTTTAAATTGAAAAGTAACAAACTGAGTAACAATTTAATTCCTTGGACTAAATAAAGAGTGACGTTTAACAAGGTGAATCAATCCAAGTGAAACTGCTTTTACCGATTTATTAAAGTCTTTTGGAGGATTCGGAAAACTATGAATTGTTCATAAGAGATAATATTTCCAGAGTCATCAAATTAGCAAAAGATACAATTAATATGATTTGAAACCACCATGAGCAGGCATTATCTCACAATTTAAGATATTACTTTTTAGACCAGGAGTCCAAGAAAAATTGTGATTTAAAGCCTTTGACACTTCAGATTCTTCCTTAAGTCAAGTCACTTTTATTTATATAGAGCTTTTAACAATACAGATTGTAGCAAAGCACTGAACATTATCAAGTAGGAAAATAGAGTGATGTTAATGCATAGTGACGAGATAAAACTTTGCCAGGTGCAGCCAGGTACAGAGATGGTCTCTGTAGTCAAGACGATGGTAATCACTGGAAATCAGGTGTTCCCAACTAAGCAAGCCAGAGGCGATAGCGGCAAGGAACCAAACCCCCATCCATGAGAGAATGAGGAAAAAAACCTTGTGAGAACCAAGTTTAGTTGGGGCCAGTTCTCCTCTGGCTGGACGCCCAGCACCTAATTTCCAGTTCAATTTTAAACACATGTTAGATTACGGAATAGTGTGGTATCGTCCACCAGTTGTGAAATCTTAGTTTCCCTCTCAAAAACAGAAATTAATTTTACAACAATACTTAGGGATAGTAACTCTGTAACTAACAGAAATTAAAAAAAAGAAATTGGGCAGCCCTGCCTAACACCACAAAGTATATTAAATCTATTAGAGGTTTTAAAGAGCTATTTATTTCATTAAAAAACAAAGCATTGGTTTCAACAAAGGCATCTCAAAATGAGATTTTAAAAGACTTCCAGTAGAGCGTTTTCCTAAAAACTGTAAACACACGTCCTACTACGTCAAACGCACGCACAGATGGGCGTTCCCGATTTCAGGGCGTGCTCCTCTTGGGCAAACGTCCATTTTTAGACCCACCCAGTGTTTTTTGACTTTTTCTACATGATCACATATACTAATAAATACTTAACAACAACAACAACAAGAGAAAAAGGCACAGACTACAGGAAACGGAGATATACTCTGAACGTCAAGCTCTTAAAGAGACAACACCGCATTTCATACACCTATACTTCACACTAGGTTATATCCTTTTAAACAGACTTATGGAAAGACACAATAGTCATTCCTTTATAACAATACACCGTGAGTCATGGTGTACGAGAGAGTCACATGTTTTGTATTTTGTTAAAGAGTGTTTGTTGTGACACAGTCATGGAAAGAATGAGTCCCTCCCACCTTATTAAATATGACGCTTGCGTGCCTCTCACCCTCGAACATTGATTGAGGTACTCTGTACCTAGGAAGTGACGGGCCGCAGCTTAAACTGTAAGTAACCAATACTCTTTTACACTATAAATGCCCTCTGTTTAACATTTTAAACGATTCAAATAGTAGTAAAGATGTTTAGCGCGCTGCTACGTAGACTTCCGTGCGCCTTCTGCTTCTGTACGTGAATTCCTGCAAGAACACGGCTGCGTTATTTTGAGCTTTCTCCCAGCTCGCGTTTGTAGAGATCCACCCATTGCAGTTCTGAGCTGATCTTCAATGCGCACGTTTAAGAATCCCTCGCAGTTCAGATCTGTAACGTTAGTAACAATAAGGTGTCTTGGGGAGATAATCTGTTGTAGTGTGACTGAACATTTTGGTTTGTATGCATTTGCGGCGAAGAGTTAACTTACTGTTTTATATATATATGTAATATGTAAGTTTGGATATATTTGTTGATATATCGAATGCAATATGAAGTCTAAGATTTTCTTTAGTTTTGCATTATATTATAAGCTATAACACTATCATGCAAATTTAAAGTTAACTATATAGTGAACTGTACAGTTCTGTTTATATTTGCATAGTATAGTATCTCTATCTGTCTCTCTCTATGTATGTATGTATGTATGTATGTATGTATGTATGTATGTATGTATGTTCGGTGCTTTAGTTTTTCCACTGTCATCATTGGTGGACTCCTGGCTTTATTTAGAATCACTGCTTTTTAGGAAGTAAAATATCTACAGTCAAAAAGACACTTGGTGTTTATTCATTTCAAGTGTGAAAGCAAGGCCTACTGAGAAACTGACTGGTGAATAGACCTGTTTTGACATCCAATTGTAGGACATTCACATTCTTAAAAATTAGGCCAAACAAAAGTCCATTTTCTGCCCTGAGCAATGCATGACTGTATAGGCCCAACTGAACTATAAGCTAGGTAAGTTTGACTGTTTAGATAGCACCACACCTCGACATATGATGCAATGTATCCCTTCCCTCTACACATATTATAATGTGTTTTATTGCAGGTGAGATGCTATGGCAAAACGCTCACACACTAAGTAAAGGTGATAAGACTGTATGCAGATTGTAAATACATCAGTATTCGTTTCCATGACCACATATGCAAAGCGTGATGCTAAATAATATTATATAGGTGGTTATTTGTATATTAACTTATCATGGATATCTCTCTGAGACAATGAGACAATTTTTATCTTATCTGCTCTTATCATGTCGTCCATATATTTTATGCTCCATGTACTCCTCAAGCACTTTATTTTCTTACCCTTTTATCTTTCGGTCTCAATAATCAGTTATTTAGCATAGACAAAAGAGCAAGATACTTCCTACTAATAGAGCTCAACATTGGCTGTCTGCTGTTCTATTCATTGGTTGCTGATTGGAGGGTTTTGTTGGAAAAGGGGCAGAGTTTAAACAGACAAATCATTAGAGAAGTCTGGCATAGACTACACATTAAAAGATAGAAAACACATTTACTTGTGTTGTCTACAAAAGCCACCATTTAGCAACCTCAAGAGATCAAGGTTGGTCTTCGGTTAGTTTAATGTGTTCACTGAAATTCAGTTTCTCTTGGGAGAAAATAATGAATGTGAGATTTACTTCCTGAACATGACTAGTTTGCTGCAGCAGCTGTCTTGAATTTGTTTTATGTAATGCGTTTCCATGGTTTGTAGCTCATGGGAATTTTTTAGTGAGACACACAGTGACCGATGTTAATGGTTGGTAAAAAAACGAAAAAATTAGGGCTTGTTTTTTTTTTGTTTTGTTTTTTTTAGGGCATAGCCACTACTTTCCATTCACAGTTTATTTTTAGATACGTTTCAAATGAGCGGATGAGAAGTCTGAACAGTCAGAATGCAGTCAGTTCCCTGTCAGAAAGAAATATATAGTTAGATAATTTTTTTTGTAAACACACATAAATGCATATTTTGTGAATATGAAGGAGAAAGAAGCTTTACTTATCTTTTTTTATTTGTGCTGTGCTATGCTGTGCAAGACAACATCTCACACTCAAGTCAGGTGTTAAAAAAAACAGCAGCAAGGTGTCAGTTTTCACTTTTGTCATTGATCTAAACTGAAAGGAAATGGACGATTCTGTAATAGAAGAATAAAAATGTGTGCCCACAACAACTTTATTAAATTTAAATATATAATGACCATTCACACAGAGATCTGTGATGATTTATCAAACACTCTTTTTGCATTAATTACTTAATAAAACACAGAAGCTATAAATATATATTATTTGTCATTGTTTGACATTGTCAGCAGCGCAAAGGCACAGATCAACCGTATCCTTCTAAATCAAGTACTACAGGCATGACATATTTTACTCAGAATTGGATTATTGCAGAAAGATTGAGCTAGAATAGTACATCGAGTACTAGTACATGCTTGTGAAGGTTTACATTATACACAGTTTTGCCAATTACAACCCATTCTGTATTTGAATTTCAGGTACGACAATGAGTTATCCAGGCTATCCTCCTCAGGGCGGCTATCCTCCCCAGGCCGGTGGATATCCACCCCAACCAGGGGCATACCCTCCTGCTGCAGGCGGTTACCCCCCTCAGCCTGGGATGTACCCTCCGCAGGCAGGTGGATACCCTCCCCAACCTGGAGCTTACCCGCCCCAGCCAGGTGCCTATCCTGGCCAGCCAGGGCCGTATCCGGCTATGCCTTCAGGTGAGGAGCTGTATCTGGTGGATGATTTCCATATGTGTGCATTGTACTGCCTTACATCATACTCCAGTCCATGCCGTTTCCATTTGAAATGGTTATAGAGGTTTTATTTTAGACATAAGTGGACATGCCAGCTTTGCATCATGGCGTTTTCACTGAACAGTGATGAATGGTGATGTTGACACGGTAATGTGGAATTTTTAGGTGGAGCCAGTGGAAAAAGTGTGTAAGTGACTGAATGTATAGTGAGGTAGGAACGCTAGCTAGCTAGCTTCTGGCACTGACATCTTCTTTAGAGAGGATTAGTGATATGTGTGTTTTTACACCACACACAGATTACATTACTGAATAACACAAATAAATGCTCTGTTGATTTGTTGACTAGTTGGTCATACACTTTCCATAATCTGGTTGCTTATGCTATTTTTCCCACATCAAAATAAGCTTTGTTTGGTGTGTATACATGCTAACACTTTTTGACCTTGCTATGTTTTGTTTACTTGTATTATTTTATTCGCCAACTTGTTCGAATCTCTCCCAAAGGCTTTTGGTCTCGCCACTCTTATTTGGTTTCCCTATCTGATCTTTAGCACCATCTGTCCATACTGATCTGTTCTGGCAGGGAAGCAAATATCCGGATATAAGTGTCAACATGATGTGTAGACATCTTCTCATTCAAAAACTGTCAGTGTGCAAACTTTGCTTCTGTTCATATCTGTTATAATCTTGCCGCGATGCTGAACTCCTCGGCACATGAAAGAACATAAACACCAGAGGGATTGCACACACACATTGGTGTAGTGCTTTGAAAACAGCTCATTCATTGTGTACTACTAAGTGAGTGTCACATGGTTTTCTAGAAGTATAGTTTGCTTTGAAAGCAGACATAGATTTATTATTTATTATTTGACACATTTGCATAACAAATAAAAGTGCTACTTGTATCTGATCTGACGGTTCAGGTCCGATATCCCCCCAAAAAATATGCCCAAATAGATACAATTAAATGAATAACACCCATTTTGATCACAGATATATATCATTTTAATTTTGAAACAAGTGTGATGATGAAATTATTTATTATACACATTGTAAAGTTGGGGTCAGTAAGATTGCATTTAATATTTTATTCAGCAAGAGTTCATAAATCAATGAACGCTTATAGTTACAACAGATTTTATAATCTGTTAATCAAAGAATCATAATTTCCACACAATTATTAAGAAACACAACTATTTTTAACAATGAATGTAATGTTTTTAGGGACAGCAAATTAATTTATTAGCTAATTTAAATTTTTTTTTTCCTTTTATTTTTTTTTATTCTACATGTTATTCTAATGTTAAAATAATTAACAAAATAGTTAAAATAAATTACAGTATTATTGTTTTTAGTTTTGTTTTTTCAGGTTTTGATGAGCATTAGAGACTTTTGAAGTGTGTGTGTGTTTTATTTATGCTTTCATGCTTAATATTTACAGCAATTTACATGGACTTGCAGTGTGGCAAATACATCTTAAAACTTTTGATATAGTCAATTATTTAAATATTTTTTTTTAGTTATCATAACACTGAATAAAGCAAAAGTGCAAAAACTATTGCTGTTTAAAATAGTTTTAGTTAGAGTTCAACATGTCACAACTTTCCAGTCTAGTCCATGTCAACTAACCAATTACACGAGCTATTAGATTTAAAACTAGAGGAAACACCCTGCGGAAAGAGCTTAATAATTAATGTGCAATGTTAGCTGCCACTTCTTATTACTATAACAGAACCTGCTGCTCTGGATTCAACAGAATGTTTCTGTTTCGTCGCATCACATCAAAATAGCATCAGAACTGAAAAGATGTATTTTATTAATATAGAAGAGGGATGCAGGGCCCTCAGGATTCTGCAGAGAAAAATGATCAAAAATTGATGTCTAGATTATTATTATCCTGTCATTTGATACACAGCAGGGATCTAGAGTGCAACCAATTTAATTTCTCAGTGGTGTGACAAAAAATATCTGCATCCAGTAGTTAGCTGTGAGTTCGTTTACAGAATGCGGTTGTCACACCCGTAAACAACCAAACTGCGTGTGAACGCAACCGTATTAAGGACTCAAAAACAGGATTGACAACCGTATTGTGCTGCTGTGTGAACGCAGCCTTTAGTTTTTGCAGACTGTCTCGTTCAGTGTAAACACGTGTTAGTTAATCATTTACATGTCAATATTGCCTATATGAAAATTTGGGTGCACCTAACTTTTGTGCTAACTTTAGGTGCACCAGTGCAAAAGTTAGTCTAGAGCCCTGCACAGTGTGTCCTGATTTCCCCTAAACACACGAAATCAACACGGAATGATGCTCTCAGCCCATTTTATTTCTGTAATCTGACATGTAAGACAAGATAGTCAATAAGATTGTCTGGATTGTGGAAAAATAGGCCAGAATGGTTAAGATGTATGGTTGCAGAATGAAGATTATATACCAGGTGACTGGAAGAGAGCATTGAAAAGGCTCTGAGACTGAAATGCCAATTTCCCAAGGGAGACCATGTTATTACATTTTTCTCTTTGGAATAACATGTAGCTGTGCATCATGCACAATAAGGCCAAGAAGAACATGATTAAAATTATGGGAATAAGGTTGGGTATTTTACTTTTCAGCTGTGTAGTGCACTGAAATTGCACCTTACAATTAGTCATAACTAGTGTGGGTCTTTTAGGTGTTTGTTCATAATAAATGCATGTATTTGCAGGAGGTTGGGGTGCTCCCGGTGCTCCTATTGGCCTGGATAATTTACCAAATCCTGGATTCAATGCATCAAATATCGCAGGAATGGTAAGCTCTATAATAAAATGATGCATTGCGTGATCAGAAATGACATTGGTCTGTATTTTCAGTAGATGCAGGTAATTTGATTCCAGTCAGCATGAAATGCACAACCTTGGCTAAAACCGCATCAAATCCTTCCTTTATCAGCTTTGTACAAAACTGTGCTCTTGTGACCGTGTCATTGATCCCTTATAATTTATCTGTCATCAGAATGTGCTTTGACCAATAAATTTGACCCTATTCAATCTACTGGCGCACCGGCTGCTTTAGAATTTGCTCCTTAATTAAATTTAACCATCAGAGGAAATGTGAACAAGTGTGGATTCATTGAACTACTGCTGCAAGGACAGTATTTCACACAACATATTCTATAATGTACAAAAAAGCAATGGCCTACACATTGAGGATTTATTTATAGAGCTGCATTCAAAAGAAATATCATTAGGAATGAATTATACTTTTGGAGATAAATGAATTAATGTGTTTCGAATAGGTTTCTCACCTAGAAATCTATCCTTGCAAAATATATATATAAATATATATTTGCAAGCTGTCAGAAATGTAACTGCATGTTAATTACAATTGAATTAAATGTCCCACTTAAGTAGGGCTTAAGTACATTGCCTTAGAAATATGGTTACATTTTACTTCTGAATATTTTCACAAGCATTTATTTGTACTTGTATGTGATGTGTGTGTGTGTTTATATATATATATATATATATATATATATATACACACACAAACACACACATCACATACAAGTTTAAGTTATATATATCAAAATGAAATATCTATATATCTATATCTATCTGTCTGTCTGTCTGTCTGTCTATACATATACATATACATATATACAAACACACATCAAAAAGCGCATTTCCTGTGTTTCAATTTGACATTCATGCTGCCCTCAGCTACATAAGTGCCCAAAAGTTTAAGAGACTCCTGAAATCATCAGTTGACCTCCTTGCTTTCTGGTGATTTTTGTGTTGGTGTCAGCCATAAAAAAAAAAAAAAAAAAAAAAATAGACATTGGTTGTCCCCTACTTCTCATGGAAATGTTTTTTAGCTCGACTGAAAGGATTGGTTTCATTACTCCTCCACAGTACTAACTGCATTTAGGTGTCAGCAAGGGAAAATTTGTGCATGTGGAAACTCTTTCAGTGTTACAGAACAGTGTCTCTGTGACACCCGTGTGCAATATGATGCGAGTAGCTTAAGTCAACAGAAATGTTTTAGTGCAAAGCCACACTATCTAAACAAAGCTCTCCATGAATGCACACTTGTTCACCGTCCTCCTTATCTCCCTGTCCTGGCCTTAATCATCTCTTTGTCCTTCAGTATTGTCATTTCATGGGTGTATATGTTATTTTCCCTAAAAAAGTCTGCTCTACTGTCCTAACTGTCATGCTTGCTGTCATGCTTTTTTCGTCCCCCTCAAATTTTCCCATCGCAGGCAAATCAGTTCGCCGCCAATAGTGGATTTACCCCAAACCCATCCATGTTCTCTCAAGTGCCTGGTGGCTATCCTGGCCCCCAGCCTGGGGGCCCACCAGCCCCCTCCTCTAACCAGCCCTATGGCATGTACCCTCAGCCAGGAGGAGGTATGCCCCAAGGTCCGGGAATGGGATACCCTGGTGGGCCAGCCCCGGGTCAGCAGATGCATGGCTTCCCAAATGCCCCAGCACCCACTCCGTCCATGCCTAGCTACCCCAAAGCTCCCTCACCCAACCCATCCATGCCCGCATACGGAGGAGGTTACGGAGGAGGTGCACCAGCCGTTCCAGCTGTCAATGTAATTATCTCTTAAAAATTTGTTTATTTTTTGCTGAATACAGGGTTTCTGAGGGTCTTAAATTCATCTTTCCACAAATGAAGGCCTGAAAAGGTCTTAAGTTAGAGCAGAAAGTCTAGTATTCATTGTTGCATGAACTGCAAAGAATGAATATCTTACTAAGTATTTTCCAATGAAAATCCTAATTTCAAGATTCTTTATTTGAAGTGCAAAATGCAAGTTTAACAAAATGATGTATGAAAACTTGTTTACCCTTTTATTATCCCGCATTATTATTATTATTTTTTATGAATATATTTAAGATAAATGCTTATTCTAAAGAGAACACATCGATGTATTGTGTTCCTTCAGTTTATTCCTTAAATCCTTTCTTGGTCTGTGGTCTTTAAAAAGTCTTATATTTACTTTCACAGAACCTGCAGAAAGCCTGCGTGTATATTCGAGTCCTAACTTGTTGTCTTTCTTTGATTTGTAGCGTGGATTCAGAGGGACCATTCAGGACTTCCCCGGAGCTGATCCTCTAAAAGATGCGGAAGTCCTCAGGAAAGCCATGAAGGGTTTTGGTGAGTTACTGTTCACGTTTATTTTCCGCTTACTCTGTTTCTTAAATAGCAGCGTCGCTCATTCACCCTCTGGGTTTAAAGGTGTTTAGTTCTTTGATGTTTATGTATTATTCAGCTTAAGTTTGACCCCTTTGTGATACAGGTGACGGATGTTTAAATACTGAGAGCTTTTTTTAGACTGACATGAGAGCTTTCCAGAAAATGACTCATGGGTTTACTGTATATGCAGCTGCATAACAGGCTGCTAATATGAACGAACATGTTTCAACAGGCACTGATGAACAAGCCATCATTAATTTACTCGGAAGTCGCTCCAACCGGCAGCGTGTTCCTCTCTTGGTGTCATTCAAGACTGCTTATGGAAAGGTAAAGGAGAGCATAATAGCTTTTTTAGATATTTCCTGTGCAGTGGATACAGCAGCTGCCATTCAGATTGAGACCACTATTCATTTTAAAATCTAATGGCTTTTCTTAGAAATAACAATAGCATGTAGCACATCATGCTTCAGAGCTTTTAAGAAAACTATTAGCTGTTAAAATAAAAGCTATATGGTAAAAGGCAGGAGGAAACTGTCTCATTCTAGAGAGGATTTGATTGGGCAGATATTCATATGTCCCTAGTTAGATGTTAATATTTTGGTCCATTTTACCAAAGGAGGAGGACTAAAAGATAAATATGCTAAGCTAACTTTAGGGGCATAATGCAGAAAATAACTAAATGCAGCAAAGTTCAGATTTTGTTATGGGTTAAGAAAAGCATCGTTAATAATTCTCATGTAACCCAATGCTTACAGGATTTGATTAAGGACCTGAAGTCTGAGCTTTCAGGAAACTTTGAGAAACTGGTGCTGGCCATGATGAAGACTCCAGCTCAATATGATGCATATGAGCTCAAAGAGGCCATCAAGGTTTGTTAAAGTATATTTATTAATAGAATGAATACAAGTGAAGCATGAAGAATAAAAATTTTAGCACCATAACCTGGATAGATAGATAGTTCGATAGATAGATAGATAGTTAGTTATATATTAATGAAATAATTAATGTTTTTATTCAGCTGGGATACCTTCAATTGATCAAAAGTGAGAGTGAATACATTTATATTGTTACAGTTTTATTTTTATCAAATAAATGTTGTTCTTTCGAACTTTATATTCATCAAAGAACCCTGAAAAAAAGTTTAAGTTTTCAGAAAAATAAGCAGCACAACTGTTTTCAACATAGAAAATATTTATTGAGCAGCAAAATAGCAAAAGAGCATATGATTTCTGAAGGATCATGTGACACTGAAGATTGAAGATTTTTATTTATTTTTTTGATATGCCATTAATACAAATGTAATCTGCTGATTATTTGACAGGGAGCAGGGACAGACGAGGCCTGTCTGATTGAAATCTTGGCCTCTCGCTCTAACGCAGAGATCCGAGAAATCAATCAAATCTTCAAAGCCGGTGCGTACCAGTCATATCACCTAATTCCTTCCCTCTGCAATTACAGATTTGATTACTTCCCAATCAAGCATTTGTCATGCACCTTTTAATCTAAAGCTTGACAGTAAAGCTCGGTGGGTTGTGATGGATGACGCTCACTGTTTCTGTTTTAGAAAATAAGAAATCACTGGAAGACTCCATCAGCGGAGACACATCTGGACATTTCCGCAGACTTCTGGTCTCTCTCGCTCAGGTACACAGAAGAAGTGAATGTTATGTAATGTAAACTTTCATATTTTGTAGGTCGAAAACGTAATGTGAAAGTCATATCAGTTCTTCTTGTTATTATTTCAAAGGGTAACCGCGATGAGAGCGCAAATGTAGATATATCATTAGCCAAGCAGGATGCTCAGGTAATTAATAAAATGTTACTAAAAAATGTTGCTCGTTCTTTGAAGAGTCTATATTATGCTCTATTTGTGTGCTGCTGCAGGCTCTTTATCAAGCAGGGGAAAATAAAGTTGGCACAGATGAGTCGAAGTTCAATGCCATCCTGTGTGCTCGGAGCAAAGCTCACCTCAAAGCAGGTACGTCACAATACTACTCTTTTATAGAAGTCCAAGTCCTTTTAGGTTGGTAGGCTCACTCAGTGCCTCCTCCAGGCTGCTTGTTTCCTTCTAGATAGTGGTAATGCTAGTAAAGCTCATACCTGTTTGCATAGGGAAATACCTAAATCTCCAAACCTGTTTGTCAAGAACACTGTACTATGACAAATCAAAAGAGAAATAATCATGCTGTTTTACACATTTTCTGCTTCTTCAAAAAAAGGTTTCAGTGCCCCTCTACTATACTGAACATAGTGATCATGTCATTTATGTCTACAAATGATGCATGCTGCTGTGCTGTCTGAGAATCTAGAGTGAAAAGATTTTTGAGTACTCCCACATAAAGAATATGTAAAGTGTAAAAATGCTTAAAACTTATTATATCAATTGTAGGGTGGACATAAATTCAGTTTTGGTTTGGCATTGCAGTCAGCACACTCTTGAGAATTATGAGTCATAACTGGACATGGTATTCAGTAGAAACACTTAAATTCACCTCTGAGTCAAACTACTTATTATGGCATATCCTGTTTTTCTATAGGACACAGTTGTCTATTTATGTGCCATGTGTGCCAAACTGGTCATACGTATATATTTCATTAACACTTCTACTGTGACTATTTATTTGATTGAACATACAAAATTAAAGACTCTATCTTATTATAATTATTTTCTTATAATTACAGTAAACAAAAATAATGTAACATATAATTAGAATTAATTAGAACTGTTCTGTTTTAATATATTTTAATTTGTAATTTATTCCTGGGAATTTTCAGCTTCATTTCTCCAGTCTGCAGTGACACATGAAGTTATTCTAATATGCTGATTTGCTTTTCAAAAAACATTTATTATAAAACATTTAAACATTTTTCCAGGTTTCTTTGATAAAGTCAAAAGGACAAAAAAGAGAAAGATTTAATTGCTGCATTTGCATCCTTGCCAAAAAAAACCCAAAACTATTATTTTATATACAGCGGGGAAAATAAGTATTTGACACATTTTTATCAGTAAGGGGTTTTCTAAGTGGGCTATTGACAAAAAAATTTCCACCAGATGTTGCCATCAAGCCAAATATTGAATTCATACAAAGAAATGTGAACATTATAAGTGTACAAGTTGATTCATAATAAATAAAGTGAAATGAGACCGGGAATAAGTATTGAACACATGAAGATAACAAGGTGCAAAATGGCATAGAAAGCCAGGAAATCACCTGAAATCTGTCAGTATCCAGAGGGAAACCCTGCCCCCTATTAGTACTAATTGATATCAGCTGCTTTAGTCCTAATTGATGGCCTCTATAAAGGCTTCTCATTACCCAGGAAGCACACAGGAAAGACTTCATGATGGGTAAAAGCAAAGAACTCTCCCAAGATCTTCGTAATTTTATCATTGAAAAGCTTTCTGATGGGAATGGTTATAGGCCCATTTCCAGAATGCTGAATGTTCCTGTGAGCACTGTGGGTGCCATTATCCGGAAATGGAAAGAGCATCAGTTCACAATAAACCGGCAACGATCAGGTTCTCCGTGTAAAATTCCTGTCCGAGGAGTCCAAAGAATAATCAGGAGAGTTCTCCAAGAGCCAAGAACCACTCGGGCAGGACTTCAGGAAGACCTTGCATCAGCAGGTACTGTTGTTTCAAAGAAAACTATAAGCAATGCACTGAACCTCCATGGCATCCATGCACGCTCACCACGCAAGACTTCATTGCTGAACAAAATATATGTTGAAGCTCGGTTAAAGTTTGTGAAACAGCATTTGGAGAAGCCTGTGGATTATTGGGAGACTATAGTATGGTCAGATGAAACTTTTTGGCAGTCATTCTACACACTATGTTTGGAGATGAAATGGCACTGCCCACCACCCCAAGAACACCAACAGTTAAGTTTGGGGGTGGAAGCATCATGGCTATCATGGCTGCTTTTCAGCAAAGGGTACTGGCAGACTTCATATTGTTGAAGGCAGGATGAATGGAGAAATTTACCGAGACATTCTGGATAAACATCTGCTGCCATCTACCAGAAAGCTGACAATGAAAAGAGGGTGGACAATGATCCCAATGATCCCAAACACAAGGCCAAGGAAATGATGAAGGGGTTTTAAAGAAAAAAATCAAGTTGCTTGAATGACCGAGTCAATCACCTGACCTAAATCCCATAGAAAATCTATGGATAGAACTGAAGATTAAAGTTCATATAAGTGGGCCAAGGAATCTTCAAGATTTAAAGAGCGTTTGTGTGGAAGAATGGGCCAGAATCACTTCTAAACAATGCAGCTGTCTGGTCTCTCCATACAACATCATCTAGAACAGGGTTCCTCAAATCTTACCCTGGAGGTCCGATGCACTGCAGAGTTTGGATCAAACCCTAATCAAACACACCTGAGCATGCTAATCATTGTATAAGGATCATTAGAAAACACAGGTAGGTATGTTTTATCAAGGTTGGAGCTAAACTCTTCAGTACATTGGACCTCCAGGGTAAAATTTGAGGAACCCTGTTCTAGAAGCTGTAATCACCAACGAAGGCTTTTCTACAAAGTATTAAATAAAGTGTGTTCAATACTTATTCCCTGTGTCATTTCACTTTATTATGATTCAACTAGTGTACTTTTATGTTATGATTTCTTTGTATGAATTCAATATTTGGCTTCATGGCAACGTCTGGTGGAAACTTTGTGTCAATAGCCCACTAAGAAATACCCTCACTGATAAATACGCTGAGGTGTCAAATACTTATTTTCCCCCGTGTGTGTGTATGTATGTTCTGCACTTTATTTTTTTTATTTTTAATAGTAAGCTAGTGGCCTTTTTGGATTTTTTTTTTTTTTGTGTAATTTTAAACTATTGTTTGCTTTTGGAAGTTGATTAGTGTGCTCTCACATGCTCATTAACAGCTATTTGTTTGTGATTTTCAGCGTTTGCAGAAGTAGTGATTATTATATTACTACATTATGTGTTTTTGTGCTGACAGTGTTTCATGAGTACCAGCACATGTGTGGCAGAGACATTGAAAAGAGTATTGACAGAGAGATGTCTGGAGATCTGGAGAGTGGCATGCTGGCTGTCGGTGAGCTGTCTGATCTGCTTTCTGTAATAGTTTATAATGTCTAATCATTAAACACTCATAATTGTATTTCTTAACTTGCTCTCCATCATGCCGGCCCCCTTTAAGTGTAAAGCTGTTATAGGGTAAATATGCGGTAATATATTTTTTACACAACGAGATTCATAACACATAATGTAGCTGACATTTGTGCTTGCTGTGTCATAGTGCATGACTTCCTTCCAGTCGGTGTCATGTTTACAATTAGGTGTGTTTAGTGTGTTGTGAACAGTCAGGTTTTTTCTTTTTAAATGACTTTCACTTTCAGATTAATTCATTCATTTTTTCATTTAAGTTTCAAGATTGGCCTTGCTTGCTCTGTTGTTACCTGCAGGGTGATTTGCGTATGGTGTGTCTAAACATGTTTTTCTGTATGCAGTGAAATGCATCAAGAACACACCTGCCTACTTTGCTGAGAGACTCTACAAGGCCATGAAGGTGAGACGCTTTCTTCTCAGTGTGAATGAGCGGTACTTGTTACTGAGTAACAAAGATGGCAAATAATGATTAATTACAAACAAAGCCATGGTTTACAGCAGACGTCAAGTGCCCCCAGGTGGCATGCCAGAAAAATGTTTTATATTAATATTATATTAAATGTTTATGTACACATATATATACATACACATATATATATATATATGTGTGTGT
>JAUCMU010000024.1:257469-269859 GCA_032275025.1 Enteromius treurensis
ATTAATTTTGTTAAATAAATTTTACATATTAAATTTAGTGAAATCTACAAACCCACAGAATGACTTTTTACAGTGTATCCATTAAACAAGAAAAAGGGAACAGAACAGAAACAGAACTGCACAATCCCAAAATTTGAGTATGGACAGGCGTTTAGGATCAGGATCACCCAAATCCATTTCATTTGTGGAAATGGATGTCTGAGATCCATAAGGCATTAGGTTAAATAATAACTATCCTTTCTTAAAACCACATCATTGACACTCTACCCTCTAAAGTCATGAAAGCAAACACCCACAGAAAATGATAACATCTGAGACCATTTCTGATTGGATTAAAAAAGGTGGGCTGCTTCCCTGACCCATTTCTGCTATTTTTGAGTCTAGGGCTATAAGAGAGACGGCTGATTTCTCAATACTCCTATTTTAAAAGTTTTGACATTTTATGCTGCAGGGTTTTATGTGCCGCAGGAATCATGTTTTTTTTTGTAGGCCAAAACCTGGAAATGAAATGTAACACTTTCGCACTTTCGGTTCCATCGTCCTGAAGTCAGTGTTTTTTAGGGGGTGGCGGGGTGGGGGGTTTTCTGATCAAGGTTAAATAAGTCTGTGGTTAACACAAGCCCAAGATATTTCTATACGCTAGGACTTTAAGTACATCAGCAATACACCCAGAATGTCTTAAATCTTTAACAAGTCTTGAAAAAAGAGGTTGGCTAAACGAGAACAGAGGTGGCCTGGGACATTGAACTTCAAACAGGTAAACTCATCAACTCACTACTATGCTTTTTCAGGTTAACAGGAAAGGGATATGCCTTTTAATAAACAATTGAAGAGTTTTCTGAAGTATTGTGATGGTGAAGAGGAAGTCGTGTGACAGTGGTGTAGTTCATTTATGGCCTACATTTTTGTTTTTACTTTCTGTGATTGCATTCGGGGATTCAGGCTTTAAAATGTCTAGAAGTTGTTCATCTGTGAAGAAGATTATGACGAACAAAACATGTAACAATGATACGCTTTTGCCGGTCACAGAGCTTATTTTCCAGGAAGTCGATGGAAAAACGTATCAGGTTTTTATTGAGGAAACCAAGGCCTACAAAAATAAGTAATCACTGCGGTGCTTCATTTAATGTTATTTTCAATCAGAATTGAGTCACACTCAGGATTTATGATCCTTTGATAAGGATTTTGCCTTAAAGATTCTGTATTTGTCTTATCTCATGCTAACACTGTCAACATGAGAAACCTGAGGTCTTCATGCTCGCACGCGATGGCCGTCTGAAAAACCACCATGAAACCTTTACAATGACTCAGAAACGTTTCTGATGCAACATCAGCTATGGCATTACACACAATTACCTCTTTTCTTCTGTGTTTTCGCTCCTAAATCAGTTTTTCAATATATCTATGCAGACTTGTCTCACCTGTTTTGCACTGGATGTCAATAAAACTGTGTTTATTTTGAATTTTTAATTGATTATGAATTGAATATATTGAGTATAAATTATGGCACCAATTTCCACAGGTTGTGGGTAAGAATGTGTGGGTACAGAGCCATGTGCCACTAGTTTCAGTTAGTCAGATAGCAAGTGACTTCTCATATCTGGAGTTCAGCCGTCTGTTCATATGATATATGAAGTGTGCCAACATATTTCTTATTTAAATAGAAGTACATGATTAACAGTGCAGAAAACAATGCAGGGTTTTTGTTTGTTTGTTTTGGGGATGCACGCATGTGTTGTAGTCTGTCGGGCTTATCTGGATAAAACATTCTGGCCCGGTTTCACAAACAGGGTTTAGCTTAAGCCAGGACTAGGCATGAGTTTAATTAAGATATTTCAAGCAACTTTTACAAAAATGTCTTATAAGAAAATATTACAGGTGTGCATCTTAACACAGAACAATGACACTGACATGTTTTAAGATATGTCAGAGCGAGATATTTTCATCTGAGACAGTTCAAAAATGCAATTTAGTCTGGGACTAGCTTAAGCCTTCTCTGTGAAACTGGGGGAATATGTTGTATCGGTTTGTTTCTTAAACAAATAGATCTCAATTTAACAATTTTATTTATAAAAAAATAAGACAAAACTACTAGAAAAATCTTTTTCTTTTAGGTCACACTTTACAATATTCTGTTTATTATTTTGTAAAACAAGTCTCAATGTGTAATGCCAATTTGCTTAGATTTATGCATCTCAATTTAAGATCTTTTAAATAAATTTTATAAATGGGGGGCCCCACTTTTTGCAGTAGGTCACACATCAAACTGTTAACAATCTGTACGTACTATTGTAAAGCAGAAAAGTACATCTAATTTATGGAGTTCTTAATTATATATAGACTATGTAACAACAACACTGCAAAAAAAGGAGTCCCTTTCTATTTAGTTATACTTTGCCAATACTATGCCTTTTCAATAAAGTCTGTACAGAAATAATAAATGTACATAAAAAAGACCACACTAATTATTAGTTTTAATTAAATTTCTCTTTAACCAAGAACTACATTTAATGGTACTATTACAGTGATATATTAATCCTGCTTTGAGACCACTAGACAACCTTTTTATAAATCAGCAGCAATTTCATATGTTATTATTTATTTAAATGTCTAGACTCTACAGTAAAATCACAAACCAGCACAGTCACATTTACTGAAAATCAACAGTCTGCGGTGCACAGCACATGTTCCAGCGTAAAGTCCCCTTGCACTTGTTATGTCACGATGCATCATCCTCATAACCATGTAGCCTTTTTTCCCGAAGTTTTAAACAGTAATGCACGCCCATTGGAGAAAACCAGGTGTGTCTCTGGTGAATGCCCCGCCCACTTTGCCGTATATGGACATTGCACGGAAAGTTGATTGACAGCAGGCAGCAGCTGCTGAGATACCGAGACATGGCGGAGCGTACAGTTTGAGCAGGGAACGCCAGAAGAGTTGCGCGACTTTTGCTCACACTTGAGTCCGCATAAATGCGGATACATGGCCGAGAAGAAACTATAAACGCAGACGAACATGCTCACCTCGGAAGCGCAGGGAAAAATGGAAAAGCGCAAGTGATCCGGAGAAATGTCTCGCTGTTTAGTGCAGTCAACAGCCTCAGGCAACAAACATGGCTTCTGTGCCTTTCTGCAGTTTGTAATGAAAACCAGCTTCATTAAGCCATCTCATCTCATAGCGCCTTGGCTCAGATCCTACAAGTGAGCTGACAGAAAGAAGTTGCTGCTGCATTCATCGGGTTTGTGAGGGGGATCGGCTCTACGGATAGCGCGGAGCTAGCTAGTTAGCTAGGAAACTGTAGGAACTGCAATGGAGCCCAAGCACAAAGAGTTACTACACCAGTACCACCAGAGCTTACTGGAGTCCATCACCGATGCAGACCGGTTGATAGAGCTGCTGAGTAAATCGGGAAGCCTCAGCGAGCAGGAAGCCTTCGAGCTGGACCAGAACTGCTCCTCCAGCGCCGAGAAAGTGGACCAGCTCCTGAAGATGCTCATGAACAAGCAGAGCGACCATTTCCTGGAGCTCTGTGTGGCTCTGGAGAAGACCTACCCTCACCTGTACTCTGCCCTGTTCGCCAACGGCGGAGGACCAGCTGATCATTCTGGTATGATGCACTACAGACTGGCTATGCTTGAATTACTATGCATCACAGAGGTTTGATGCTCTTACTGACTTCCAGATAGAGGTGAAAGGTCTAGAAGAGGTTGAGCTGGAGTAAATGGTGAAATCTGATGTGTTTTTGCGTGCAACATAGCATGTCTTTGCAATTGCAAGCATGATGAGGTCATGCTTTTGATTTACCGTGCATTGGATGTTGACATGAGGATTTGATGAAGTAGTAGTGTTGTATGATGTTGCATCTATTTTTAGCTTTGGATCAATAGTAAAGTGAACATACTTGGTTCATGGTGTGCATCACAAATACACCAAGTTACAACACTGGTGTTTGGTGGTCTAACAGACTTCTAGATGGAAGTGAAAGTACTAGTATGAGGTCATGCTTTTTACTATTATGCATTGGATGTTGACACATGGCGATGACTTGATGTGCTTGGATCATGATGTGCATGCAATGCATCACAAATACACAGACTGTGTGTGTTTTGATTTGTATTTGCATTCAGCAGAACATGTCTTTGCAGCTGACCAGATGAAGTCACTCTGGCAGAAAAGATAGTAGGTCGGGAGCTTGATTCAGGATCAGAACGCACATGTTTAAAACTGATAACTGGTAACAAGTGAATATGCAACACTGAAGCAGTTGGTCAGATTTTTGAACAGATTTATGTAGGAATGATTCTGACCCATCTTTGTATTTGCACAGGTGATGAAGTCATGCTTTTAGTTGTTGTACATTGGAGGCTGACGTGGTGATGGCTTGGTGAAATGGCATTGCAGTTATTTTTAGCTTTGGATCAATAGTCAAGTGCAGGAATTGACCAAGTCACTCTGATAGGGGATGGGGAGGTGAACGTGCACAGCTTGCGTACATGTTTAAAACCGATGTTTGGTCAATTATTTGAGATAATATAAAACATGGAAGCAGCTGACTGGGATTTGTTTTTGGATGTCAGTGAGTGGAGCAAACTGATTTCTAAAGGAATTACTTAACGCATAACAACATACACTCTTAAAAATGATTTTTCTATGTTGCCTTGAGGAAGAACATTTAACACCCATAAAACAAAAGTTTTCTTGTTGTGGAAAAAGGAACTGTTCACTGGAAGGTTCTTTGTGGAACCCAAAATGGTTTGTAAACCACAGCTTTGAATCTTTATTTGGAATCCATTTGCATCGATGAATACATTCTTCCTGTTTAATTATTTGTGTTGAATTATCAGCCATTACTCTGTTGCAGTGGATGTTTCGGAGCAATGACATAAGCGTTTTATGACATCACAAAACTGATTGCATGATGATTTTAGCATTGGCTGCAGGTTGAAACGTGATGTTACAGATGAGGACGAAAGTACTGATCCTGAATGCAAAGATCACACTAGGCTTTCTTGGTCAGTGCCCTACATCTTCAATCTATTTTCAGCGATCGAAGCGAGGCATCGCGGATAACTAAAATAAAGATTTTTGAATTAGGCCATGGAGATGTGCTTCTGTTTCACCGCCCACGACATGGGTCATATCATTTCCATTTAAATTTTGTTCAAACCAAGTGCTTCCATAGACGCACGTCTACGGAATAGGCTATGGGCTTGTTTCCATGGAAACACATTTGCCAGGCTACTAAGGCAAATCGATTTGAACATACATGTGCTGTGTTCGTAGACCTGTAAGAACGGCTCTGGAGTCTTTAAAAATGGTTTGAAAGGATTGTAGTTGATCTAATTTTGTGATCCAGAACAGATATCTGAACTTACTAACATCTTTATTGGTACCTCTGTCCTGTTTTTGAGGATGATTGTGGGGTAATGAACCTCCACTGTGAGGTCTTTTTGGACAGAATAGCCAACTGAAGGTGTTGATAGAAGGAAATATGAACTTAGATGTTAATCTTTACCCTAAGTAACTGTACCGAGTACTTCTCATTTCTGTTGGCTTAGTTGTATTTTGGTGCTCTCATTCTTTCAGCACCCTTGGTGAAACCGTATTTGGCAGTAACCATGTTTATGCACATGGCAAGTGAACCTGTATTAAATGTAGCCTTGGGCCTGAGAGTTTGTGTTTGTACTTTGTAGTTTTGAGAATGAAGTGTGTCGCACAACATATCCATTTTAAACCTTTCCTTTCTATTTCTTAAGAGAATAACTTTTTATTTAGCAAGTAAGCAAACTGATCAAAAGTGACAAGCCATTTATAATGTTACTAAAGAACATTAAGTGATTTCTGAAGGATGATAGTATGCCATCTAAATGGCACAATTGTACCATATCTCTTATTTTATTATTTTATTTATTTATTTATTTATTTTATTGGCTTATGTCATATATTTAGTTGTAAAATAAACTGAGTAAATGCTTCTATTATATTATTTTTGCTGTATACAGATTTATTGGTACTGTATCTGTTACTTATTTTACTTATATAAAGTGCATATTTTTACATGTAATTTAGCAAATCTTAAATTAAATATGCATTTTACAAGCTGTGTGTTTATAATATTTTGATGTGTAAATTTACTTGCAGTGATACAGATTTAATAATTTTTCGCCTCTTCATAGAACGACATCAGTCTAATTTGGCTTCTAAGTGACTGATGAATTTTGGTAAAAAAAACGAACAAATGGAAACAAAATGTTCGTGAAGTACAGTAGTCAACATTTGAAGTGGATCAAAAAACTTAATCAAAGACGTCCCAAGACGGGTATTGTTTTGGGATTTAGTGCAACTTAGATTTTTTCTTCATTTCATTTTTAATAATGTTATTTATTTGCTTTCCCAGTTCTATTTTATTTTTAGGATTTAGCATTGTTTTTTTGTTTTCTTCTGCTCACGACCTTATCAGAACAGATCTGCGACCCACCCTTCAAGAGCCTCTGCTGTAGAGAATTACTACCAGTTTATACACACACACACTGGCTTTTGAGCATGCCGGCACAGTCCCACCTGGCTTCTTGGTTTTATTTTATGTACACAAACCACACACACCCGATTGTGTGCAAGAAATCCATAAGCATGGAGCTGTTTATATTTCCTATGCTCAGCTTTGCTTATTCACCTCAAGATTTTTTTTTTCATGTTATCTAAGTTCTGTAGATGCTATGCATCCTTTGCAGGGCTTATGCTGATTTGAACTGAAAAAGGTATTTCAGTAGCATCTTTTCCCATGGTGCTGTGATAATCACTTCATGTCATTATTACCATGATGTTAGTAAGAGCTAAAGGCGAGCCTTGTACCCCAGCAGGGTCCAAACAGCCTGAAATGACTCTGCCGTATGCATGCGCGATGACTTGGGCTGATATCAACCTGCTCTGAAGTCATTCTCCCAAGCTGCCACTGTTCAGCTCTTTTCGTTGCCAGGTCTTCCTCCACAAACACACACACACAGGCTCAGAGTGGTGGAGGAGGGGCTGGATGGGTTCAGCGGAAAGGTTTGTAGCGGCAGCTCCAACTGTTCAGCACACAGGCTGAAGGAACTGCAAACAGCATGTCTCTCCATGGAAGGACTCTCCTGTACACGACCTCATAAATCAACCAAAATAGGGAGACAAAAGATCAATGTTGGCGATCAATCTCTCTAACAGGGGAGGAAGAGTGAGATTTATGTGCGGTAGATGATATTCGAATGGCAGAAGTGCAGACTTGCACATTTCCATAAGCCGAAACGCATTGATTACCGTAAACGCATCCCTGATCATTTCTGTTGACTTGGCGTCTTTTTAAGTCGCATCATTTCAGAGCCGTTTTTCTCATGAAACTGACGTGGTTGCCAGGACTTTAAAATAAAAAATACAGTAGCAAGCAACATTCTACTCATTTTACTGATTGAAATTTGCTGTAAAAAATTTATATTTTAGATCAACTTGTACAACATTTAATATACTAACTAAAACACTAAAATTCACAGATGCTAATGAGAAAGCCACATGATGAATTGAAGTTAATCATAAGTAGGCTTTTCCACATTTCTGAATGAAAACGCCTACTTTACTGCATCCAATCAATTTGCAGTAGAAAAAACAAGCTACGCCCTCTATTTTCGCCACAATACAGATGTTAAATCAGTCGGAAACTTTAATGTAGAACTGATATGAAAAAACTAAGGAGAAATGTAATGTTTTCGATTAAAAGCCTTCAAACGGGAGGCGTCACACAAGGAATTAAAGCACTGTCACTTTAAGTAATGCAGTGCGGGTGAGATCTGGTTTCATTTATTTATTTATTTTCAATACCGCGGATAAGCAAATGTGCACGATATGATAATCGTACATGTCAATATCACAATAAACCGCCATACCGGTGTACCGTTACAACCCTAACGAGGAGCAGTGCAGTTGTTTCACATGGGCTAGGGCTAGTGGGCTGCTCCTCCATGCAGTCTAATGCAGGGCCAGTACAGAGACAACAGGCCTTTTGTTTTAAATGAACTACTCCGGTCTGCACCGTCAGCAGCTTGTGCTGTTTATGGACCACGGGCGCTGTCCGCTCAGATCCCAGTTGATCAGTACAGCGGAGAGACAGTTACAACGTGACAGTTTCTCAAAAAGAGGACTCTTAACCCTCCCAGCCCTAGAAACTGACCCTCTCTGTAAGAGAAAGTGGTGTGTTTGACATACAGTGATATTTCTGAGCAGACATATTAATACTTTAATCCTTTTTTATATATAACTTGGAAGCTTTTTTAAATAATTTCCCAGACCTAGTCTTTTGAAACACTGCAGCACTTCAGATGTAGTTCTTCTGTTGCCAGTTTGATACTGATTAAATAACAGGTTGATTAATACAGGTTTTTCAATAGCTAGTGCTGGTATTTAAATAATACATAAGTTTAAGTTATTACAAATGTATAAACCAATGTTTAAATGGGCTAATACCTTTTTGCGGCAAGGATGCATTAAATTGATTAAGAAATTAACTATATGGGCAAAACTGGAAAATCACATGAAACAATTGCAAATAGAGCATAGTTTCCATCCAACATGTCAAAGAGAACAAAAACGACACTTCCTGAGAAACTGGCACTTAGTATCTCTAAGAAAAGCAGGAGAAGCCACTTAATATAATAATTTTCATATATGATGAATTAATTGCACTTCAGAGCGAGCAGACGAAACACAATTAATGGCCTCTTTGCTTTCAGAGGTGGATGCTTGCTGTTTGGGAACATGTAAGACAACCACACAGATATAGACCCACTTCTATGACATCTAAGAATGACCAAAACAACATTACAGATGCTGTGCAACGATATCGGTCTGTGGATTAGTCATTTTTCAAACAATGGATTTTTGTGAATTTATGCGCATCTTGGCTTTTATGTTTTATTTTAAGATGCATACAATATTAGGTGGATGGAAACATAGCTTATTGTAAAGGCATTTTTTTAATTTAAGTTAAATTTGTAAATATAACAATTATTGATATTTTAAGTTGTAATAATATCTGCTGCTATGTTTTGATCAAATAAATGCAGCCTTGGGAATATTAAATACTAAATAAATGTATACAAAAAATGGCCAACCCCAAAGCTTGATCTGTTGTCTGATCTATTTGTCACTATTTAATTACATGGCTAAAATCGTTTAAATAATTTGCAATTTTACTGTATTTAAAAATGATAAAACCTTTTAATTGCGTTTTGGGTTATTTAATGTTCAGCTTTTTTAAAATTCCTTTTTATTTCACATAATGTCTTCTAAACAGCTGAACATTTTCAGAGTGCAAAACTGAAGTGTTTTAAACTTGTAAATGAAATATTATATTTACATTCTGAATAATAATATCTCGACAACATCAGCAGAATTACACACTTGTATGCAATTGTAATAAAAATCTATACAAATCTATGCCTTGCCATAGGGTTGGGCGATGTCGACCAATTTGCCATCGTACGATATCTAATGTGAAATGTCGCGATTGACGATGGCATCGTCGTCGTAGGCAGCGGTTGTTGGGGGGTGTTTAGTTGTAACTAAAACACCAAGCCCCGCCCCACGACTGACAAAACAGTGTTCGCGCGAGAGGATTGAGCGCAGAAGTGATCATGCACGAGTGCTTGACTTGTGCGCGGATGACACATCAAGCGCGCGTGAGGGTTTTGATATAAGCTTTCGGCCCCGTTTCTTCGCATGTGCATCTGTTTTCCTCTTGTGGAAATGATTTCCCGCACTCGCCAGCGACAGTGGTGCGCTCGCTTATTAATGGCATAGATTGACTCTAGTTCAGCACATTTAAACTTATTCTTATTATTGAGCCAAATAAAAAGCATTTCAGCATATGAAACTCCGTATTTTGCATTACTTTTTAATAGCAGACGGTGCTTGGAAAAAATCTCAGAAGTGATTTTGTGAATGAAGTTTTGAGAGTACTCTGTAGACGTGCACTACTCCTGACTTTGTGAAGCACAGCTCATGCCATGAAATATTAATACTGATGCCACTCTGATTCAAGGCCATCACTTCAGATCTAAAGAGTTTTTTTTTTAGGATCTCTGCCTCTTAACGTCACACTCAAGGACAGGATAGCCTCCATCTTTTATATTCTGCATGCCAGCTTCGCTTTTATCCACCTAGCTAGATGAAACGTGTTTGAGACCGCACTGCTTTTGGTCTGTATAGCAGCTCTCATTTATTTTTGGATCTAGAGAGGTTTTTATCTCTCTGTCTGGCTATTATAGTTAAACTTAGTACCTCATCGCTAAACAGGGCTCAATAAAGCTATTTTATAAACCCAATATCTCTTGTGATAATGATGCGCTTGCACACATTTTCACATTGACTCAAACAGTATTGATCTGAGCTCAATTTGTGGTGTGAACACTCGCTAGCAGAGCCTGATCGTTTAATGGCAGCAGAACGCATGAGTGATTGCTAACTCTGGAATTAAAGGAGGCAAAATGATACTGTGTCAGCTCCACACGGATGGACGCCGGTCTAGATCTCTTTAAAAGGACACAAGCCTTCTCCATGAGAGGCTGATCTACCAAGAAGGACTTCATTACCATTTTCAAGTGTTCCCAGGCTGCTTAATTGCAGAGAAAATGTGCCACAGTCTAAATTATATTGTGAAGTAATGGAAATATACAGAGTTGTGATAGTCTTATCTTGCCTTTAAGTCATATCAGAGTGATCGTACTGATGAAGTCTGAATTTATTTAAAATTGGTCGTGAGGGTTTTAGTTTTCTGTTAAGCTGTCTATACTATTGTTCAAAAGTTTGTAAGATTTAGATTTTTTTTCCCCTGAAGATTAAAGATTTATTATTTTGTTTTACCAAGCCTGTGTTTGTTTGATCCACATTGTGAATTTGATATGGTAAAGAATTTTTGTTTCTGGTATCTTTGTGGAAATTGATCCTTTTTTTATAATTTATTATCTTTTGTTCTTAACGGTCAGAGACGAGGTGTCCTATTTTCTGACAGTTTGAAATATACCTGAAGGTATTCAATCCATATTCTGACCTCTGCGAATTGAAATACTTAAACAAAAAAGTGATCATACTAAATGTGATTTATATTCAGGCATGAAAATCCCTCACCTTTCGGCGAAATTCGCCGTTTTGAAGCCCAAACAGGTGACCCACGTGAATCGTGTAGATCCGAGGGGTGGGGGGGTGTCTTCGAAAAGTCAGTCTTGGATGGTATTTATTGATTTATTAAAACTTAATATGAAGTGGATTTGAGCCGACAGGGAGGAGACGACAGGGGAGAGATCCACAGTTAAATGTTGTGGTTTTTATGTGTCACCAAAGACATGCAGCGCGGTTTGCGCGCGGAAGCTCTTTATTTTCAATGGAGCCGCACAGTTTAAAATCCAAAGCAGACATGATTCTGTAACTGACAGCGCCTTATGGTTGCCTAGTAACAGCAGACGCTACAGAAGCGCGCACGCCCAAGCACTTTGAAATCGGTGGAAGAAGTGACGCGCCTCGCGTTTTCCAAACATTTTAGGCGCTTCATGTGAACGTACCCTTAAGAGAGTAAGTTACATTTAATGCTAAGTTATTTTTAACGCTAATACAGACATTATTATTTGTGGCCAAGACAAACTGCTGAAGAAGAGAATCGGGCGAGGTTGAGACATGTAATAGTTAATAGTTTAACTCAGGTGCAGAATGACATAAATCAAATAACATAAATCAAATCACATGGCACACAGTTTTCGGAGAAGAACGCTGGAAAATAAGACAGAAAGATGCTAGTATGAAAGCACAATTGGCGCGCTGCTTCTGCTCTGCATACGTGCCACTTCCACGCTGCTTATGCGTGCAGTAAAACCAGCGTGTTTAAGGTGCCGTTTAATTCGCGCGAATCGCGCTGCAGGATGTCTAATTGCGTCTTTGCATTGACTTAATATGTAAATCACTCGTGCTTAACGCTTCATTCACGTCAGGTGTGAACACAAGAATGAATGTCTTGTTACGTCCACGAATGCATTTGTTTAATTAATATAATCGGAACATCTGCTGTAATGTAATCGCATAGGCTGACATCACGATTGCGATATGATTAATCGTGCAGCACTAATATGTGTATATAAAAATTGTTTTATATATATTTATTACACGGCTCTCTGGAATGCTTGATTCTGATTGGTCAGTTGAGACATTTGCAGGTTCATTATTCGTTCTTTTCTAATAATAACCGCTCCAAAGTAACAACGCATAGCTGGCACTACTTATGTTTAAAATCCCTCCGCGCCAACAAAGATTACCGTTTGGCGCCATCTTGTTACAAACACTGGACAACATAAGGTGCAATAAATAACTAAAATACAT
>JAUCMU010000024.1:299558-321932 GCA_032275025.1 Enteromius treurensis
TCATTGGCGTGTTTGTATACAAGCAGAGTAGATTTGCCATCTCGAAGCGAGATTCCTATTCGTCGGTCACCGACGTGCCTCGGAGTGACCGACTGAAAGGGAACTCAGATATTTAGTTGTAAATTTGAAAAGTAATTTATCAGATTACTTTATCCCCAACACTAGTTTTTATTGCTTGATTAAAGGGATGGGCCTAGTTCAGTCATTAATAACTCGAACTCATGTCACTTCAATAATTGTGTCCCTAGCAAGCAGATCATCAGGGGTTCATCTGTAATTTTACAAAGCTACAAAAATAAGTTTTGTGCGAAACGTTTGTGAAAATAAAAACAATGACTTTGTTCAACAATTTGTCTTCCCTGGACCATTCTGGAGAGTACCCACTAAACGTAAACAGCATATGCATGTGTGGATACATTTTCTATGTTGTTTACACTTTGATCTGAACAAAAACAGCGTATACGTGTGATGTAGCTCACACAGAACAGCATGCTTCATTTACGTATGTTATACTGACGTGGAGAAGACAAACTGTCATTTTCATTGTTTTTATTTTCTTTGCACAAAGAAAGTATTCTCATAGATTTGTAAAATTACGACTGAACCCCTGATGTCACATGGATTATTTTAATGACCTCCTTGCTACATTTCTGGACACTGATTTTGTTAATTACATTGCTGTCATGGGAGGGTCAGAGAGCTCTCAGAATTGATCAAAAATACCTACATTTGTGTCCCAAAGATGAACATATGTCTTATCGGATTGGAACGTGGCTCAAATGATGAACATGCAAGTTACAACTTGTTAGTAAAACAGTTTTGACTAGCTAGCTATAATTTCTCTGCGGATGCATCATACTGCACTGGTTGAGTTTTGTCATTGGACAGGAAACGCACCCCAGGGTGTTTTCCATGCCTTTGGCCCAAGACACTGAATCGGCTCCAACATCCCTGCAACCCTACATAGATCCAATACATTTTGGAAAATAAATGAATGGTTTGATTGTATATTGCACTATATTTAGGACAGGAACCCTCAGACATCACCAAATAATGATATACTGCATGGGGAATAAGTCCACATCGAGTCAAATCTTCATCGTATGATAATCCTAATGCGCTTCCTCTCTGACATTCTAAGGGAACATGGTCAATTGGAACTTACATAAACTACAGTATGTCTTTCGAACCAGAGATCCTGTGTCTGTTTGATTTGACATATGGCAGCTCTCTAGTTCACCACTTCATCACTTTTACCACGCAACCACACTGTAAATAGCTGTATATACCCTAGCAGAGTGAATTACAGGGTAATAACTGTATGAAGGAACCTGCCCTGTAACACAGTAAGACGCCACATCAGAGGAGACCAACAGTGACGTTGGTGGGGAGCTCAGGGCTGATGAATGCTGATCCATTAAGAAAATGTAAAGCAGAAATGTCAGTCGGGACTTTGTGGACAAGACATAAAAAGAGTCATTTTACAGCTACCTCTTTTTCCCATTCTATCAACCCTGTGTTTAGAGCCTGGAGGCAGAGGAAACATTCACAGACCAGACTGCGGTTATTATGTCATGCGGCTTTTAGGGATTTCCTAAGCTCTGTATGTTCAAGTAGTATTACTCTTAACATTAGCGAGCTTAGAGGTGCTGGAAATAAAGATTTGTATGTCAAATAGTTTTATTGGGATCCTGTAACAAAATCATTTTTGCCCCAAATGTAAAATATTGAATTATGTATACAGCAAGGTCAATAAGTATTTGATCACCCTGTCATTTTGCAAGTTCTCTTACTTAGAAATCATGAAGGGGTCTACAATTTTCAGCATAGGTGCAGTTCCCCTATGAGAGACAGAATCTAAAAAGAAAAATCTGTAAATCACATTGAATGATTTTTTTAACAATTTATTTGGGAATTACTGTGTCAAATAAGCAGGGGTGTCAAAATTAATCGTTTCTACGATGCATCGCGATGCAGACGAGGACGATTCGGTATCGGTTTAGTAATAGACCATAACCGATTATAACGTACTGAAAATTCTGATGTCATTTGCCAAATACATGCTTTGTCGCAGTAGAATACAATGGCTCATGCTGGATGTCAGAAGAGAGCAATCCGACAGTGTCTCCCATTGCTCCTCTAAATGCTATTTTGGTTTATAAATTATAATTTTATGTATATACATTTGTTCAAGAAGTGTGTTTTCATTGAGAAGGTAAAATTAAAGTTTTAGTATATATATCTGACTGTTTGTGTTTATTAAAAAAATTTAATACATGTGAATTAAAAGTGAAAATTGAGTATGCAGTGCATCGAGATATTGTATTGAACCGAATCGATGACATAATAATCGTAATCGAACCGAACTGGGAGACCAGTGTAGGTTCACACCCCTACTACCCAATGCCTAAATTAACAACTACCTTACTAATTTTTAATAAGCAGCAAATTAAGAATTTATTGAGGGTAGTTAATAGTTAACAAGTGTTACCTGTTCTAAAGCTTTACCAAATGTTCTATACTGAAGTGTTACCAAAGCACTAAATGTTAATCAACGCATAGTTGTAAAGTGTCAACTGACATGCAAGAACACAGCTCGTTGGTTCTCATGTGTCAAGTGCGAATAAGCTTCTGTTAGCTGTATTTGATGTGCTCAGTGCATGTGTGTTGATCAGTGTTTAAAAGTGGAAGAAAAATCACATCACATGAAGTGACCATGTCTTACGGAACCATTCTGTTCATGTATTACTTTTACAATCTTTATGTACTTTTAAAGCTTGAGTATTTTGGTGGAATCGACTTTCAATGGAGGGACAGATAAAAAAAATATTTTATTGTTGATGAACGAGCATCATACATTTTGAATGACATGAGGCTGAGCAAATATGACCGAATTTTTATTTTTCTGTGAACTGCACCTTTAATTCGACTACCTGGAGGGGATCAGGTTTATAAATCTCTGTCAACATTTTCCTTCAAGTGGAGTTTAATTGGTGTTATTGGGTAATTTTTCCCGCTGCTTCTAATTTACTTTTTTGATTAACCAGCTCAGCAAGAGATTCCCCATGAATGTTAAATCTGTACAGAGCAGGTTCAGCTGTTTTTGGAGTAAATTTGTACTTAAGTGCCTAAGGCTTTGGAGAGACATTTATGATTTGCATGTCATTTTGGCTGCTCTCATCCTGAAAAGATCCAGATTTTCCTCAATCAGTCAGATGCTAAAGGCAGTTTAATGCAGCTATAAGGAATCATTACCATGAGTGAAATGACAGGTATAATGTAATAATAAAAGGTCTCTTTTGAAATGTGATGTTCTTGTCAGTTTTGTCTGGACTTGGAGGCGTTAGATTAAAGCATGGATTTACTTGTTTGGTTGGTAAATCAGGTATCTTTACATGCGTATTTAGGTTATGAGAATAAATGTATAACCTTCTGGATCTTTTATTAAAGTCCTGTATGCAAACTCCCTTCGCTTTCTACCCTGTTTTTTTTGTGTCTGTGCGGCAGTTAGTCCTCCAAACTGCCAGTTCAGTAAATGTCTCTTGCTGTACACCCACCTGCATGGTTCTCCTCTGTCGCTGTATTTCAGCATCCACCCTGGTTAAAGCCCTGCAGACCAACTTCTGTCTCGTCTGTTGATTAGCTCTGATCTTGAAACTCACCCACATTTATCGTTCTGGCAGGCCGTACTTGGAGGAGCCACGGAATGTCATTGTGCACAAAGGGGCGGAGCCTCTCGGCATCTCTATCGTCAGTGGAGAGAAAGGAGGGATCTTTGTCTCCAAGGTGACCGGGGGCAGCATCGCATACCAGGCTGGGCTGGAGTATGGAGACCAGCTGCTGGAGGTTAGCATTAGCACATCAATAACACAAATGGGCTTTGAGGAAAAAAAAAAAGTTTGCCAATGACATTTAAATTTTTTATTTTTTTTTACTTATTTACAAATTCGAACTCAAGAGCATTGTTCTTTTACAGCCCACTTGAAGAGTGCAATATATTTAAAAGGTGTTTCTGTCTACATTGATTTTATATTTCACTGTATTGCATATCGATGAGTATTTATGCGAATGTATGTGTTATATATATATATATATATATATATATATATTTTTTTTTTTTTTTTTATATATATATAAATATACATATTTGGTTATGTATTATGTGATTTTCCTTTTTTTATTTATGCAATGTTACTTATATGTACAGCATATAAATATATATAATATATTTATCCATGCATGCATTTGTTTACTTATTTATTATTGAGATCAGTGAAGCTGTATGCCATTCCAACTACTAAATGCTTCATGCGATTTAAAAAAAAAAATATATATAAAAATAAAAAATCAGTGATTTTTGTTTCTTTCCCTCAGTACAATGGGATAAACCTGCGCAATGCCACCGAGCAGCAAGCGCGGCTCATCATTGGCCAGCAGTGTGACACCATCACTATCATGGCCCAGTACAACCCACACATGTATCAGCTCGGCAACCACTCTCGCTCCAGGTACAGCCCTTTTTCCATTTCATTTAACTCCGCTTAATGTAGAGTTGATCTCAAAGCGGGGGTGATTTATTCCTGGTCACTTTGTTTCATAGTTCCCGCTTGGAGCCAGTGAGCACTCAGTCCACCCCACAGGGCAGTGGAGCCGCCACCCCAGATAACCACTCCACCATAGACACCCTGAGTGAACAGGATGAAGGCACGCTCACCCCGTCCTCCAAACAGACGACACCCACCACCAGTCCCAACAGTTTCATCAGGTGCTGCACGAATACTGTCTAGATAACCAATGCATTTTAAGACCGCATTCGGACTGAATATAATCGTATAAATAGCACACTTAGAAAGCTCTATAAACTCTGAGCATGATGCATATTGCACAGAAGTGCATTCACTATTTTAAGAAACAGATTTTTCAAGGAAGAATGAAAATATATGAAGGGCACATGATTTTATCCACTGGTTGTTGGTTAGATTTTTGAGACACTCAAACTCCAAATTGGACGTAGATTTGAGCTGTGATAAATACTGTCACTAGAAAGATATTTTTTATTTTGCATCCACCTTCAACGCAGAAGTAAGCCTTTGGGTGATAGTTCGGACATTCCGGCTATAGGTAAATGACGAGGAGAATAACAACGTGCAGTAAACCCAGACACAAACAATTTACGAAATGGCTGCACCTATTTTTAAATAAAAGGATAATTAATAGGTATACTTATAATCAAAATCATTCATCTTTTTCACACAAAACTTGTTGCTAAGTGTTCTTTGGAATGCCTTCTTTGGGTAGGACATTTGTAAAGCTTCGCAGTTTGGCCAAAAAATTTAGTAGCTCTTCATGAAATTCATGACTTGGGGTGACCGGCCTGTTTTTGCTCTTGAATGTCAGGATGTCTTCTGAGGGTTCCAAGAAAGTTCCAGAGCCTCGCTTGGTAACGCTGAGGAAGACTCAGGGCGAGCTGGGCATTCAGCTGTGTGGAGGAAACCTGCGGGGGGTCTTTGTAGAGAGGCTGGAAGAGGACAGTCCTGCCAGAGGAGTGGATGGTCTTGTGCCTGGGGACATGATACTTGAGGTAAATGGAGCTCCTGCTCTTTCTGTGTATTGCTTAAAGGAAACTGCTGTGAACACAAATGGTGAACACATTTATGCTCTGCACTGATCCGAAAGGACAAATACACTTTAATCTGACAGCCTTGACTTTACAGTCAAGACAGGTTTCTGGAAGCATCCTAACATTGGCACTGGTGCAGTTAGACATTTAACTTAAGCTGAATATAATGATTTTGGTTTATAGTGCTGCAGTGATGATGCATTTCATTCTGGTTTCTTTGACAAAAAGCCAGTTGGAATGTTTTTCATTGGTGAAGTAAGAAAGGAAGCTCAGCAAAAGCTATGATACCTGCACATACTGTCACCAGAAGTAAGTTAGGCTATAAATAAACGACACCACTGTCAATTTCAGTGTCACCATCGATTAAGCTTCCAATCCTGTGAACTTTAAAATTCAAAGTAGTAATGTTTCAGTTAGAATAGTTTGCATGACCACAAGTCTAAACACATTGGGTTTTACTGTAAAAAACCTCACTTGGTTTTAGGACTCCTTCCCGCCGCGCTCTGAGTTGCTAAGGCTCATGCAGACTCATCCACTGCCTGTTTTGTTGTCCTTTAATTCCAATGTCAGTATGCATTCCCAACAATGTTTGTTATCTATCACTTTTTTGCTTCCTGACATGCATGGTGTGAAATTGGTGAAATCCCATTCCTGGCATGGATACATTCAGACCTCTGTCACCCACGGCGACAGCACTTATTTGCTTCACAAAAGAAAAAGCAAAGAAGTCATTGTGTTTTGCTACAAGTTTATTAAACGTGGAATGGAAATCGATCAGGAAGCATTCTAAATGTTGCTTGTGACCAAAATAGTTATTAGCAGTCTAATTCACAGTGGTACAGAAGCTAGTGTAATGTAAATGTTTCTTTTATTTTGTGGTTACATTTTGGAGATTGGGTATTTAAACTGAACACGATTGCACCCTTCCTATCATTCTTTGTTCATCCAGTATGGCACAGTTAGTATGAAGAATAAGACTGTTGAGGAGGCGTATCTGGAAATGCTGAAGCCGGCAGAAACGGTGACGTTCAGAGTCCAGCATCGTCTAGATGAGTTCAACCAGGTGAAGGACGCTCCTGGAGATGGATTCTATATCAGGTACAGCATGATCTCATCTGCATCGACATACATCTCCATTCATGGCCACTTACCGCTTCCCTATAACCAAATGCCAGTGTTTGCGCTGCTCTATATATAGAAATGTGAGAAAACTGCTGCAACAGGAATCTTTTAATCTCTTTAATTATGTTTAAGATGGAGGGTGAGATATTGTATCTGGCGGTGAAGATTGTATCACCAAATCTCCATAATTTGTGTTCTATAATAGTAGCTGTTGTAATGAGACGGTTGGAGACAGAGATGCATTGTGTCTGCGAGGTGGAAAAAGAATAATGGAAGAGGGCCGTTCAGAAATAGCCGTGTTTGTCTTTGCAAATGAAATTCTGTGGCCCGCAGCTGTTGCAGGCGCTTTTTATGCCTGTGCTCCCATGATGTCACGGGCAGTAAATAATCTCTGTCAATCCGCATGTCATGAATGAGCAGGGATGAAGAGTTATGGGTGGCTGCTAAAAGCTGCCTCGTGCTACACCTAGGAATGAGGGATCGGCTCTGTCCCGGCCTCTTCCTGAATTTTTCATTCATTCGTTCTTTCCTTCCTTTATTTTTCTTTGTCTTCGGCGCTCTTTTCATTTGTCTCGGATTACCTCGTTCTTGCAGATGCCGCAGTCTTTTGCTCATGTATAATGCTGTCACGTGTTGAATTATTCATGTCCTCTTTCTCATACAGAGCACTTTATGACCGAGTGGCTGAGACTGAGCTCGACCTCTCTTTTAAGAAAGACGACATCCTCTATGTGGATGACACACTACCAAATGGCAACTTTGGCACCTGGATGGCCTGGCAGCTTGACGAAAATGCACAAAAAATTCAAAGAGGGCAGATTCCTAGCAAATATATGTGAGTCACAGCCTCTGAAGATGTGATCTTTAGAAAGCGTCACATTATTAACACTACATAAGTAATATTTTTAGTATTTGTCCCACACTTTCAATACTTCATTACATGGCAAGACTATTTTATCTAATAATAAAAATACATTTTATTGAATATTAGCATTAGCATTTCTGACTGAAGACTGAAGTAATACTGAATCCAGCTTTGGTGAATTTCTTTTTAAATATATTAAAATAAGAAATGGTTTAAATAATTTTTATATTTTACAATATTACTTTTTTTTTTACTGTATTAAAAATAAATACAGATAAGCAAATAATAAAAAATTGAATGGTGGACATGAAGAAATACCCTAAAAAAATTACAAATAAAATACATTTACTGACCCAAAAATCCACAAATTGGTGGTGTATAAATATAGCCAGAAATTTGGCCAAGTTTTAACATTTTTATTTGTTTATACTATTATTAAATCAATTTATATTTTATTATTTTACCTGAGTTTTATGTGAATGTGTGACATTGTTAAAGTTGTTTAATTTCAGCAATCTTGAGTATATACAATTCGTATATATGTAGCCTTTTAGCTACATACTAGATTTATATTTTCTTGTTTTATTCAACCACTAGAATTAACTTAATTCTATGAATTTATGTGTTCAGAATAGTGCATAAGCAAACCTCAGACAAAAAAAATTGTATTTATAAATTATTATTAATTTATAAAAGGTTTTTAAAGGAACTGGATAATAAGAGGTAACAGTATATAATTATAAACTGTACTTATATATTTAGTATATACATAGTATATGTAAACATACTATCCAGACGACTGCAGTGGTGTGACCTGGACTCATGTTCTGCTGCAGGATGGATCAGGAGTTCTACCGCAGACACAGTATGACTGAACTGAAGGATGAGACGGGCTCCAGTAAGACCCTCTCTGCTGCCGCACGCAGATCCTTCTTCCGCAGGAAACAGAAGCACAAACGTAGCAGCTCCAAAGACGGGAAAGATGTCGTAGCTTTGGATGCAATCAGCACAGACTCCATTCCATTCTTAGATGGTGAGACTCTCCGGTATCCCATAATGCAGTGCTGATGAAATTAGCATTTTGATGAGATTAATGTTGACTGTTTTTTTGGGGGGGGGGGATGTGGCCAGATTTTGTGAGTCTGGCCTATCAGAGAGTGCAGAAGATTGACTGCACAACTCCCAGACCGGTGTTGATCCTCGGGCCGCTGGTGGATCCGGTTAAAGACATTCTGGTCAAGGAATCCCCTGAGAAATTCAGCAGATGTGTGCTTGGTAAATGTTCACTAGTTCTTACCTACAGAAATGATCTTTGTAATCGTAGTCTACGGTTAACAAAAAGCATGATCTAATACTGTCATAATCAGTGATGTCAAAAGTGCATGTACTTCACTGTGAGGTCAGGTTTTCAATTACATAACCACACCTGACTTTTGTAGTGTTGTTAATAAACTAAATAAAACCAATAAAAATGATTCATTGCTATCACTTGCATCCAAAATAAAGGTTTTGGGTATATTTATGCATATACATACACGCACATATATGTACATATGTAAGAAAACTGTTACATTTATATATATATATATATATATATATATACATGCAAATACATGTATGTGTGTGCATTTTTTATATGTAATATACACAATATACACACACATATGCAAACAAAAACATTTATCGTTTGACAGCACAAATAAAAAACGAATACAATTTTATTCATTAATTTTCACTTAATTTAAAGTATTGAAATAAATAAAAATAAAGGTAAATATAATTTGCTGAACTGAACCTAAAATTGTTATGAGAACTGAAAAAATAAAAGTAAAAGACATATAAAATATTAAAGTATAAATTGTACTAATATATCACTGGTTCAGTACCCACTCAGTTTGGTACCCATAATGTTTGTACCTATTACAAAAATTATTTTATAAGGGATAATTTTTATTTTCTAAATTGATTGATTTTTTTTCAGATTTTGTTGTCTATTGATATTAAAGCCTTTATCACAAGTAAAAAAAAAAAAAAAGTGAAAACAATTTATTTTTTTAATTGAATGGTTATTTGGGGGGGAAAAACTCATGTTCGCTTAATTTTTTTTAGTATTAAAATTCATAAAAGACTTCTATTGGATGTTAGTTCTTGCTGGTTTAGGCTAATGATGCTGCTAAATACGAGCGTGCTGACCTTGTTTATTCTGCTTATCCAGAGGTGATGAAGGCTTCCCAGCAGGCCATCGAGCGTGGGGTGAAAGACTTTCTCTTCATCGACTACAAACGGAGGAGTGGCCATTTTGATGTGACTACCGTTGCATCCATTAGTGAAGTCACAGACAAGGTTCGTCCGCACCTCTGCTGCTCACATCTTAGTCAAAAAATGTTATGATTGAGACAGAATCTGTTAAATCTTTTAATTAGATGAATATCAAGAGCCGAGGTTCATGTTTGTTGATGTGCTGTCAGTGAGCTCCTGTTTCTCTGTTTGCAGTCGCTCATGCTGTATCTGTGTAACATGACTCAGACCTGTTCTGTGCTGTGTCGTTCTCTTTCGTAGGACTGTCACTGTTTGCTTGACATTGCACCTCACGCTATCGAACGGCTTCACAGCGTTCACATTTACCCAATCGTCATTTTCATTCGCTACAAAAACGCAAAGCAGATAAAGTAAGTGTCCACATCCCTCTTCACACATACTTCTCGAATATTTCAGCGAGTTAGAGAGCCAGCTGAGCTCTTGGGTGTCCTTGTGGGACCCGTCCAAACACACACACACACACACACTCTCTCAAGGCCCTTCATGGCACATTTGTGCGCCAAGAAGTTCCTGTGCCCTCCCTCAGGGCCCTGGAGACATTTGGGAAATGGAAAGCAGTTTTACTGTGTAGGCTGCATTTGACTTGGAAGAACTGCTGTTAAATGGATGAATATCTTGGCTCACTTTTACCATAACGTTTCACAGATATAAGACAAGATATATGACAGCGTAGGCAGCCGTTTCAGTCTTCCTGTCTGTGTCTCTCTTCTTCACTCTCACTCAAGGTTGTCCGCCGAAGACCGCTTTGCGAGATCCCCTGCCCAGTTTATCAGACGAGGAGAATGAAAGCCGACTGTAGACCGTTAATATGCATATCACGGGTTCGCAGCATACTGTACTGATAGCTCTCTAGGGGTGTGAGACTTAAAAGGACAATAAATCCCAGCTTTATTCTCTTGATAGTGCTGCATAACTGTGCCTTTAGGTCTCTTCAGCGCTTCTGTGTGGAATCGTCAGGCCGCTAATGGTGCAAAGTCGTCCCAAAAGAGGTTTTTAAATTGGTGATTTCCCAGCAGGATTAGAAATTCAAGCCTGCACTCGATCACTATGGGGATTAATGCAGGTCGTCTTTGACCTGCTGACTAGCACCTACTTAATATAAAGGCAGCCCCAGTTAATCAGTGCTGCTCTCATTAGCGCTCAGGATCATGACATCATGTCATGTACAATGACTTAATAGACTCTTGCGTTTCTTGAAATGGAGAAAGGCTTTTTAGGAAAACATTTTTAACTACACACTCACACAGCACCAGACAGCGCCTCTCAGAGGAGGGTGTTTACGTAGATTTTTGATTTAATTTTATTTATTTAGTTTTATATTTCTTGTTTTATTTTATTTTACCCATTTAACACACACTGACACAGACAACACCTGTCACAGCCAGGTGTTTACATACAGTAGATGTTAGTTGTTTTGCCCTGCAGGAATCTATGTCTCAAGGAAACTGCACACTTTTACTCCGTTTTGGTATTTAACAGCCTGATGTCTTCATTTTACAAGCGTTTTATTATGATGCACCCTTCCAAAATGTTGCTGCTTGAACCGTGTTTGTCTCAAAAGAACAATGTCATTGTGCCAGTTTAATCTTGTAATATCATTATGTGTGAAGTATGAATGACTGCTTCTGTTTGCCTGTGTAGAGAGCAGAAGGATCCAGTTTATCTGCGGGATAAAGTCTCTCAAAAACATTCCAAGGAGCAGTTTGAGATTGCACAGAAGATAGAACAGGAGTACAGCAAATTTTTCACAGGTTTGCTATCCTTATCAGCCTCTGTACAAATCTGATAATGTAGTACATTACAATGAAATTACATGTATTTTTCCTATTTAAGAAGGAAAAACAAATCTGTATGGGGACAGTAAGATTTTATCCAACAGTAAATGCGTTCATAATGTGACGACAAGTTTCAAATTTGCACTTTCGATTCATGAAAGCTTGACTCGCTGTTGTTTGATGTTTCCTTACAGGTATCGTTCAAGGAGGCACCTTCCCGTACATTTGCACTCAGATTGTGACTATTGTGGATCAGGAACAGAGCAAAGTTTTGTGGACGCCGCTGGGCTCTCCGTAGGGCTCAGACACTTACGAACACTAGACTTTATACACAACACACGCAAAGGTACACTAACGTTACGAGCGTCACATTAAGAGAGTGATTCTCTTTTTTGTTTCTTTGTTTTTATTAGGTTATTAATTGTAACTTTCATTTGGATGTGTGTGTGTGTGTGTGTGCGGATGCAGGACGATAGCACTGAAGTATTTGTTCATTTCCTTTGGTCTTCCTGACGGACATGTAAAGTTTTAGCAATGCTGCATTTAAGACACTCGTTTACAGAGCAATCAGTCTGTGAATTGTTTAATGTTTGCCTGAATGTGAAGTCCCCCCCGTACAAGCAGCCCAGCACCAAAACGTGTATGCGTGACACCCTCCTACGTCTGACATATCAGCTCAAGGACTGAATCCTCGTCTCGTGGTTTAAGAGTCGTTTGTGGCCAAGTTTGTTGTGTAGATGTCAGTGAGCTTTGTATCGTAGTGTTTATCTATGGAGCCGAGACGGACAGCAGCTAAGCGCTTTCTACGGGCCAAATGGAAGTGCCTTTGGAGATCTACTGAGCGTATGACAATGGCATGAGGTGAAAGCCTGGTATTTAAACAGTAAAACTTCTCAGATTGCACTCCAGGGCTAGACAGACCACTGTGTACTATGAGATCTCGAAGCGTTCTCATAGCAGAGCTTATATTTAAAGAGAATATTCCACATAACACTTGTACTTGTGCATACGAACTGAAGTACGGGTGCACATATATGCGTATGTATGCAATTTCATCTAAATATATAGAAATATATTTACTGTATTTTTACTAGGCTGCAGTCCTAGGAGAGTGTGACGGGAGTGTCACGTCTTAGCAAATATTAGCATGTTTGTGTATGTGCGTGAGAGAGAGAGAGAGAGCGCGAATGCAGGTTTCTGTTGGTGTATGTTTGTCAGTCACTTTTATATGTACTACACACTAAAAACTAAACAAAAAAATCGCGAAAAGAAAAGTTGCAGGTTAAACCTGAAATGGTTTTCTTAAATCTGTTTAAATGTTAGTGGTTTTTCATTGCTATTTAATTCTTTTTTTATTATTATTGTTATTCAAGAGGCATGTCATGTCTCAAGCAGACCAGTAGCCCCATTAATGTTGTGCCAAAAACACGTTATTTTATTTCCTGTTTTGCACTTCCAATGTTCTGAACCCTAAACAAATGACTGTTTGTAGGTTTCCAGTAGAATGGAAATAGGTACTATGATTTTTACTGTAAAATAATATTCATGTGTATCACTCCTGCTCCATACATTTCATGAACTGCCTTTTTTAAAGAAAAAAAAAAAAGAGAAACACTGCATAAAAAGGGATTTCTTACTTTTCACAGTAATATATCAGTCCGAAATTAGACTTTTTTTTAAGTGAATCTAACGCCTAACTATTATTCTGAAGAACTAGCATATGGTTCTACACAAGAGCTTTATCACCACCGAGTATTTAGAATAATTCAAACACAGGTACTGTTTCCTTTAGGATTTCTTTTATTCTAAAAGAATGATTTGTATGAAAACGTCATTAATGCAGAGAATAAAAGTCATTTTCTGTAGCTCACAATGTCAATAAATGAATCACGATGGTGTGTGTTTGACTGATGGGTGTATTCATTGTGCTGCGGGCTGAGATCTCCATCATATTAAGGGTGTCATACAGCTGCTTCCGCGGTGCCGGTTGCATCTTCAGCAGATTGACATGTGCTGTAATTGAGTGTGGAGCTGTCTTATTTGTTGCTCCTCCTTTAAGCTGATGCACTGCGTCTAACCATGGGGAAGATATGGTGTTAATTACTGGAACTAAGGTGAGCTCTCAGACAATAGCTGCGTCTGTACGGCTGTCAGCTGCTGTTTGGGGGTGGATGGGGTTGTTAAACCTGACGTGGTGAGACGTTTTCTTATTTATTAGTTTGTTTTTGCTGAAAGTTCTTGTTGTTTACCGTTAGTAAAATCATTTGAATTTGCCTCGATGGCACTGAGAAGCACTGGTAAAGGCTGTGTAGCTTTAACTACATGTATTTCTGAATTATTAGATATTATTATAATAATAATAGTTCTATTATAGATAGACAGATGTAAAGATAGTTACCATAGTGTAGATGTAGGAATAGACAGATACACAAATGTAGGTCGCCTATAGACAAATTGATGTAGACAGATTTACTGTATACCCTATGGTAGGTATAGACAGATGCCGATATAGACAAAATCCATGTCTATATCTACATCCATCAGATGGATTGATAGACAGGTAGGTAAGTAGGTACGTATGGACATAGATAAGAAATAGATATAGATGGAGATAGAAATAGATGAGATGGATGGAAAAATCGGGATGGGGAGATGGATGGATAGATACATGGAGATAGTTATATAGATGGATGGGTGGATAGATAGATGGATAGATGGGGGAGATAAAAAGATAGAGAGATAGAAGGAGATAGTTAGAGATGGATTGATGAAGATAGATTACAGATAAATATTGTTAAATCAGATATGATAAAAATATGGATGGTTACTATAAAGATGCTATTATAAAACATGCATCTCATTCATTTAAATATTTACATATTAGCAGCAAGGGCTGCCACTTGCACACTAATCGTTTGTGAAACAAGCTTCAAAACTGTTGCCAAAGACTTAATTATCATAATATGCTGCTTTAAACAGGCATTGAATAATCGTGTGCTTCTGGCCTAGCATTCCTCCTCGTTTTCAGCTGCCCTTCAAACAAGAGAGAGTCATCAGGTAAGCCTTGACAGAGAGGTCACTGGCTGTACGACAGCACATTTCCTTAGTAAAGGATTAGAGTGGTGTGTACCACTGAAGATGCCCTCGGCCATGCCAGCGCTGATTATCACAGTTCAGTCATGAGAAGTCAAGCTCCTCCCCCAAGCGCGTCCTCATTTGGCTTGTGCTGATTTCTTGTCCTGAGCTCCCTCTCTCAGCCACGGGAAGCCTTTTGCGGCATTCTTAGGCCTCACCCCGAAAGCAACATGTCCTTCAAGTCCCCTTCCTCTTCTTTTAGAAAGGGTCGAGTCTCCTGCTGGCATATCTGTTTCAAGACAGCTGCTGACAGCTCTTCTCAACTTGAGAGCTAGGACTAGAACCTGAGTGGTCAACCATGAAAATTTGTCCAGCCTCAGCATAATAAAAGTGTGCTCTCTTCCAGCATTGTAATAAAGTTCATGTGGATAACTAAGCGTTGCATCTGTCAGCTATGCTGTTCTTTTAACGCGGCTCTTGCAGGAACTGGTTCTTTAGCCCTCTAAGCTGACAGCTGGGCACGTTTTCCAGGAAGATGACCAGTTGTGGATCCTATTGCCCTCCATAAATAACACCACTGAAGCCTGGTCTGCAAGATCCAGACCCTACCAACTGGTGGCCGACTAGGACAGGCGGCTATCTGCGATGAGATTGAAAATCACTGAAAGACCCCCTCACGCGATAGAAGAATATATAGCTTCAACTAAAGAGGAGGATGGAATATGTTGCCAACTCGATATGCACACACTGAGAAAAAAAAATAATTATTTGAATGATTGTTTTTTAAATGTGGTAGTATTATTTTCTATCACATGTTTATTAAGTATGACCCAAGGTCTGTCCTGTCTAAGTGTGTCCCAGGAGCTATTAAGAAACCCTTTCCAGGTTGCTCCAGGTGCATGTCATATCATCCAAACTCAAGTGTTTTTACACCAAGCTTGCATTTCAGTTGTTGTCCAGTAGGAGGAGAACTAACAGATACAGTTTGAACATTAATGTGCTGCTCAATGGTAAAAGTAAAATGGAAATCTGAATAAATGCAATTTTGTGTATAATAGTAATAAAATGTGCAACTTTATTTTATATATTGCACTTACCATTGCAGTTATTTTCATTTGGTAAACAATAGATTCATAATTTACAGTTATGCAATTGTATTTTATTTGATCTATTTGCACTATTCCACTGTTGTTATTACAATTTACTGTACTTAATGTATATATTTTTTTATTTCACTTTTTTCTTGGCTGCATTGAGCATGTTTATGACAAAAGAATTTCCCTCAGGATAAATAAAGTTCCTCTCATCTCATTCAAAATAATCAAAGTAAATAATAAAGACTCCTTAAAAATCTGTAGCATATCAATCACTGTAAGAAATCACTCATTTAGACAGGAACTGTAGAAGCCAATGCAGTTGATGACATGACTGCCATGAGATCTGTTTGATTCATACTCACTGCTGACTGTTGGCAGCAGGAAGATAAACTCTGTAACATTTACATGCGTACATTAGCAACAAGCATATCATCAGACAAATGATTGCCTAATCATTTGTTGGAAAACACTTTATTATACATGTAATCTAGAAGTCACTGGCATAAAGAGGCCTTAAATTGCAAAAGATTAAACCGAACCAAATACTATTTTATAATTTTAGATGTAAAAGTTATATACATGCACAGAGACAAGCAAATGAATTAATAAAAAAATATGTTAAATAAATAAAGACAGTGTGGCATGATCTGTTGACATGACTAGGCCAACACACTGTACTGACAACCATCTACAAAGATTCTGTTTCAGCTGCTATTTTGGTTAAGTAACAGCATCTCTCAGACTGTAAATCATAACCATAAAAATCACAGGTGTTAGTAAATCTCTTTTACACCTAATTTGGGTTTATCTATGTTTATATTTTGAAAATGACTTGTTTTAGGGTCTCATTTCATAGCCTGTCAAACAGGCAGGTTATCTGGTCATCTGTTTTATAAGTATCCACACGATGATGAAGATGAAACCCAATCTTTTTTTATGTATATTTTATCATCAATATTTATACAATTTCAGCAACAACTCAGCATGTTCCCAGTCTTTTATCACGTATCCTTGACCTTTGAGGAAACAGCTTAGACCTCATCGGTGAAACCACGACCAAATTACTGAGACAAACACGAGGATAAACATGTTGATGCATAATGAAGCGTCACATGACATCTGACCGCTTTTGACCTTAGGGTTCTCTTCACAAAGACGTGTCTTTCTAAACATGTGCGCTGAATGTCCGTGTAGGCTGCTGTACAAATTATGCATTTCAAATAAATCGAGATAAACTAATTTAAACATCTAACATAAGGCGTTTTGATCCAAGCGCTGTGTACGCACCACGTTTACTCACTGGTGTTCAGTTTGACAGGTGCAGTAAATGCAAAACCCGGAGTGGAATTCCAACGGAGTGATTATAGAACGTTGAGCGGAGAACAAGAATCTCTCACTCCGCTCCACTCAAATATAGGACTCCAAACCGGTTTTCAGTCGGCGCGTTGATTGGTCAGTTATCAAGTATTTGCTAAGTCCGCGGTTTATCCCCCAGAATTGCGCTACTACTTTACTTTAATACTTTAAATTATAAATTATCCATGAAAGGCGAATTCTACAAGGCTAACCCCGCCAAAAACGTTTATTTATTTATTTAATTTTTACCAGGGGATCCCCATCGAAACGCAACAGGGTTAGTTTTCAGTAGCAATTGAGCGAACTTTTGTTGTGAAAACCTGGCAACCTGTTGGTATAATTTATAATGGGTCGCTTTATCTGAGGGTGACATGATATTAATAGTAAATAACAAATGTTCATATAAATCTTCAAGCTCTTACACACATGCAAAATGCTAGACATTAGACACTAGCTGCTAATATTCAATACAACAGATAAGTGTAATATTGCTTAAATACGGAATATTTAAGCGCACTTTATTAGGCTTTTTGTAAGTTCAGCTCTTTAATACAGTCTCTTAAATCTTGAATGGGAAAATAGGGTTTGTCTTGTGTAAAATATATGAAAGGTAAATATTATTAATATTTATTAATAGTTTTTTAATGTATATTTTAAAGATGCTCGCTATTGTGCACTGTTGATGCGTTTAATAAAAAAAAAATGCCCGTATGCCCTCTCATCCATCTTTATTATAAGGGTTTGGCTCCGCCCTCCTACCTGTAAATCTCCCCAACAATCTGTGGAGCAGATCTGACGGACTCTGCCTGGATCAGCTGAGGAAAGTGAATGGGGACAGCGACGTGTCATTGAGAGCGGATTAATCGCCAAAACGCCGATATTTTAACGGGTTCTTCCACCGAGCCTCGCAAGACTACAAAAAGCGACACGGTTTCCAGCTGAATAGCTTTGGAGACATTGATTAAGTTGGCGTTTATGGGAGAAATATCGATTAGACGCCGCTGAGGCGACCCTGTGACTGAATGGACGACAGAGAGCTTGAAGACAGCCGTTTGTCCGCGTTTCTCTCACGAATCCTCTCGCTTTCTGACTGATAACAACACAGACTGCGCGAACATCGCTTTTAGACTCCATTTTATTTAGAAGATATGGAAAAAGACGAGGAAAACCCTTCAAAATGAAATATGAAGTCGTCATTAATGCGGATTTAAATGTCTCGCGCTGAGGGTAACGGACGCGCGTTTCCTCCTCACGCTCTCCAAGCTGCTGCATTTCTCGTTCAAAAATATTAAATACACTGAGCAGACGTGGATAGAAAAACAGAGAAGAAAGGAGAGGGATATTTGAAGCAATATGGCTGATGGCTGGGGTTGGGGGCGCTGGCAGGAGCTCTCCAAAGCTTCATCTCAATGTTAGCTGTGGCAGATGGCAACCGATCCTATGGCAGCAGCTCTAGAATGAGTAATAATATAAATTTGAACAAAAACCCGGACTCTTCTGTCTCTATATCGAAGATGGACCTCATCATCCCTTTCTCACCAGACGTACCCTGTGACAACAATGGTCAGCGCATGTGGTGGGCTTTCCTCGCCTCATCCATGGTGACGTTCTTCGGGGGTCTCTTCATCATCCTCCTGTGGAGGACCCTTAAGTACCTGTGGACGGTCTGCTGCCATTGCAACATCAAAAACAAGGTAACACAAGCCCTCTCCACGAAAAGCAGCGTTTATGGAATTAAATGGTCGTGCTATCTTTGTGCATTGGTAGTTTATCTTAATATCTAAATGGCATTTGGTTGGCAGTGGATTGGCACTGATAGAAGTGATTCATTGTGAGTAATGCACTGGATCTGCGTGACAGTATTGCAGCAAGCACTCAGTCTGAATAAACCACTCAAACAGACCAAAACATGTTAGTATTTTGCAAAGTTAAAAAGAATGGAATTAAGAGCTTCATGTATAGTGTCAACAAATTAAAGATTTTTAAATAGGCCTCATGCATATAAATAAGTCTTTCCTTTCTTAATGTATGGAAATGGTTGATAGGTACTAGTTGGAAAAATGTTCAGAGAATACACTAGACTCATTAGGAATTATAGATGTAGATGTGTACGCAGTCAGTAACCCGGTAATCCATTTAAACTGTTACTAGATCTGTAGCCTTGTAAACAAGGCCTTTAGACACAAGATGACTGCAGAATGCAGTTTATATTAGATGGCTTTTAAACTGACTGACTGTCTTGAAAGTCACATAGGAACTTGCATTAAGCATGATATTTGCTACTTTGGCTTGTGGTTTGTTGAGGTGGTCTAAAGTATATAAAAGCATATAATATACGGTTCATTAAACGTAATAAAATGAAAAGCAAGCCAGTACATTAATGTAGATGAGCACGGTCATGTAGGGACACAGATTATCTTTAACTAACAGCCGTCATCAACTACGAGCCTGATTTTACTGTTTGATTTTCATGGGAAACCAATCCAGACCTGTTGCTTTGCAAATGTGTGAAATGCAGGATTCTATTTTTCACATCTGTTCAGTTTGATAGTAATGTGATGGCTTCCATTAGGCACTCAAAATGGACTCGGTGAGACCCAGTGTGCGCTCGCAACAACAGTGCGGCTTGTCTTCTGCGTATCCATCACCTTTGATGGATTGGCCGCAATCCAGTGTAAATGGAAAAGTGTTATTCACATCTCTAGAGACTCAATGCGGGTATAAAAAAAGGACCGAAGATTCATTTTGGCTGCTTCATGTGGGATTTAAGGAGACAATAGCCAGTGAGTTATAATTAACCACACGAGGCCTGGATTCAAACAGCCAATACAGTTTAATCCCTATTAGTATCTACCGACTAAGATATCTGTCTGGCAATGACTTAAAGGATAGATTAGAGGGTTTGTCTCCATGCTAGTTTGTCAACAACCACGGATGTTGGGTGTTTCCGCATTTAAATGGTTGACATGAATGAATTTTCATGTTCTTTCTCGGTCGGATGAGACTGTTGGACTTGTTATTTATTTAAATGAGAAGGGTTAATGACGTCTGTGAAGTCACCAGTCTTCATTACCATTTAATTACCTACATGTACAAGCGTTCCAGCAAAGCAGAGTCTGTCTGAAACCGACACTGTAGTTCATCCTCTTTGGATGGAAGTTGTTAAAACACAATCAGGCCTGTGTTTATATCAACTGCTGTTGGGAAGCCTTGATTAAGCCTTGTTGTCTTCTCTGGGATATGATGTATAAGTATAAACCTGACTGATTTGTGTCGTTAGTGTTTTCCTACCAGTGGCTGATGACAACCCGTTGTTGGGCCACTGGGAATAAGTATGTTGTGCCAAGTGATATCGCACCATATCCCGTTTCCAAGAAGAAATGAAAATGGTGCTGTGGATAATTATGTACGCTTGATGTGTTTCTTAGCGGAAGGAGACTCTGGAGGGGTGACTTTGTGGATGTGTATTGACACACTGTTGCAAGGGGAACATGCTTGTTAGGAGCATTAAGAGACTGAAACATTATCCCCCGTGCAGCTGACTGAGGACGGCAGGTCTTCAAGGCATGGTGTCAGTAATGGGACGCGCAGCAGAGCCCGGCCATGTTGAGCAAGTGGGTGAGACTGACAGCGTGCCATTATATCAGTCTTAGCGATTGCACCGTACAGGTGTAATACACCTGACCAAAAGATTCCACATCATCTTAGAGTTGTTCATCTGCGCTTCCTGCTCCTCTTCTGGTTATTCGATGTGTCTTTCCATTGTTCTCTAGGTGATAAGTGCCCCTAAGGTGGAGTTGCGACACAGAAGGAGTGATGACTTAATGTGAACTCTCTCTTTGTCCTCTGTGGCACCTTGCTTCAGGCTACAGCTAATATAAATGTGCTTTACCCTGCAACACCTATGGAGTCAATAGGAAACCATTTCTGTCCTTATTAGGTGGGCAAACAGAACAAAAGGATAATGCTCAATTTCTTTTTGTCAAGTTTTTTTATTTTTAATTTCAACACTGCTTGCAGTAACAGACACAATTGCCATCCTTTTTATTTGAGCTAAAGATGTTTATTGGTGCTTTGAAGTCACGGTGAAGAAATGGAAAAAAGTGTACTTTCTTTAAGCTCACATTCTAAGTGAAAAAAGTATTAAATCTAATGATAGTTTATGCAGTTTTACAGTACAATTTCACTTTTGGAAGTGAAAAAGTGATCTTATAATTTGTGAATTAACGCTTCACCCTTAATTTAGAAACATAAGATATGATATGATATAAAAACCCTATATATCTATGTATGTATGTCTATGTATGTATATGTATATATAAGGATGTGCATGAATAGTCGAACATTAGAATATTTATTCTGTAATTGTTACTAGAACAATAATTTTACTGTGTGTTTCTGAATCTCATCAAATACACGCAGATACCAGAGCACGCTGGATCCTTTCATTTCAGAGCACGAAATAAGCTACGTGCATGCAACATTGTGGTCAGTTAAGTCATGAAGCTTCCATAAAGATGATTAAAGCTGCCTTAAAACTGTGCAAGCATGTAATATATTTTTTATGAGCCATATTTAAGAAGATTTCTTTGAAAGCACTGTCTCACTCATCTAACATGCCTGACCTGAAGTGGGTCCGAAAAGGTAAAAAGATTTGATTAAATAAGATCTGTGTCAGAACTGCGTCACATTCAGCTGTGGCAGCTCGCAAAGAAATAACAGACAAAATTACCTATGATAACCAGCTGCTGTGATGTCTATTAATCAAAGGACAAAGACTATAGTCAATGGTTACATTGGGGGGGGGGACAATTTTATAAAGAAATCAGTATTTGTATTATAATGGATTTATGTGAAGATTGTTTGGTTTAATGGTTTTATAAGATAGTTTTGTTATGTTAAATGGCTATTCAATGATTAAATAGCTACTAGAGGAAAACACTTTTCCAGAGAAATCAGAGTAATGCTGGCCTTCAGTCACAGAAAAAGATTCTCTTATACAAATATAGAAAAATGTTCTGTCTTTATGTTTGAATGTGAAAATATTACAATATAAAAGTATATTTAAAAAAAAATAACTGTAATTAATTTCAGAAATTAATATGCGTTTAATTAATTTATTTTAATCTATTGACAGCACTATAT
>JAUCMU010000024.1:322032-340831 GCA_032275025.1 Enteromius treurensis
ATAAATAGTTTTTAAATTATATATAATGCTTCTAAATTAAGGTCCATACTATTATATTATTGTGTTGTATATTACTATTTTTGCTGTTTTGTAGTTTATCTTTTTATTTTGCAGTGTACTTTTCAGTTAGTATTTTTTCTTTAATATTAAATGAATAAAGCTGGTTGGTTTCATTTTGCCATCTTTGCTTTTTTTTGAGCCTTTGTTCATATGAGCTATGACAAATCACTTTGGAGCTACAGGAAGAATTGCAACACTGATTGGCTGTTGGCATCACATGAACATGCACAGTCCCACAACCACAGACTGTCCTGCTGGTGCATCAGCTGTTACGTCAAAGGGAGGAAAGGGAAAGATGTGAGGTTTTCAGAAAACATCAGGAGACATGGCTTTTTATATTGAATGCTCCTTGTTCACATAATGCTGTAATTATGACATCTATCAGCAGAGGCTTACTGCCACTAGCAACACATAAATGCTAACATGCTGTCTTCACCTTTAATGATTTAGCATATTTTAGTAAGGCAGACATTATTCACATTAAATGCATGTTTTTTGTGACCCATATTTCTGTTTACATTTTGCCAGAGGATGCAAAAACACTACTAAAGTGGAGTTTGTTATTGATTTATATTCCATGTTTATTTAATATTGTTTTGTTTTTTTGCTCTAAATTGCTTTATTCATGTCCCTGTCTTGTGTTACTGGCAAATAACGTGAATGTGTTTACCAAAAGCTATTGGTCCTCGAAATTAGCCTTTGCTTTTCAATCCAGTGATTTAGTCTAAGTCTTGCATGACTACCGGTTTCCATTTAAAGCTCGAAATGCGCTTCTGACCCACTGGAGGGTTACGTCTCAAATGAGGTGTGTGTTTTGTGTGCATGTGTTATGAGACTACAATACAAAGATATTTTTATAGACCTAGGGCTGAACTTTGTATTTTCATTAAAGCACTCAGAATTACTGAGATGCCTAGTTAGAGGGTTTGTTGTGTGCCTGTGTCTCCCCTCGTGCTTGGCAACGTGCCGGCTGTCTTTGGGCTAACAGGAGGACAGCACACACCCAAAGATCAGCTGTCCCTCTCACTAACACTCTGACACAATGTACCCTGTGAGTCAATGCTTGGTACATGCCTCTATAGTTCCATTATGAGATCAAATTATTTTCATCGTCTGTAGATACAGTTGTTTGCATTTTTAATATGCAAATGAGTAGAGTGGAAAAGCAAAGGACACGTAGGTGTTACACTTCTACTTAAAATTAAGCTTTTTCGAGTACAGCTCTTTTTCCCTTTGGCTATTTTTTTTAAGCCTTGCAACAAAGTCCATCTTGTAACAGCTCAATAAGAATGATGTGATATTGATTTGCTATTGATCACAACAAACAGTCGGTCTTTGTACCCCTCTTGAATTGATATCTGGAAATGTTTTAAATGTCGTATATCATTAGGATGTCACGTTGTCAATATGATAAACAAGTATGCTTATTAAAACTACGGAAGAGACTTCTCATATCATCATGTTGCTGTATAGAAATATAAAAACATGTCAGATTTGTTGCTGCAGCCACTAGGATAGATCATGGTTGAATTGAGCGATAATGATGTATGAAGAAATTGAAACTGACAGTTGTACAGGGCAGTCAGGCCTCAGAGCTGTTTTAGTATATACACTTAAATTCTTTTTCTGAGATTGATTTATTTTCTGTCAAACATGTCCACTTATTAAAGAACTTGTGTGTTGAACACTTCAATTGTTTTGAAATTCTTACATGGTGCCTTAATAATAACCTCAGGGTTAAATTGGTGTTACAGTGTGTGCTACGCAGAAATTACAGATCAGGTAATCCGTATGCAAAGTTGTTGTTTCATTGCTGGAAACAAAAATGGTTTAGTATATGGGTGCAAGACCTCAGAGTTCTGTCTAGCATACCGGCCATAGAGGCCTGACATTACCGACATGTGTTGTTGATAGTGGCCCGACGTAAGCATGCACTACAAACACAGAGCAAAGACTGACCAGTTTCCATTGCTGTGGTCAAGACATTTTAATCTGTCCAAGTAAAACACTAAGCATTTACGCGCATTTTTAGTGGCTGAGCTGATGCCAGGTATATTTATTTTATTAATGACTTTGACTGAATTTTGTATTAATAATAAAAACTATCAGAATTTATATATTTTGTTCAAAGGTAGACATCACAATTTTGGTGTTGACATTTTTCTGTTTTGAATGTTTCAAAATCGGAGACTCATATTTATTTGTTAAAAGCCCAGGTTTTCATTGTGGTGTTAGATTTTGGCCCCCACTGTATTAGTTGTAAAATTGCAAGGGCTTGGTTGCAATAGGAAAGGTTTGCCTGAGTCAGGAGAGACATTCCTTGCTGGTGGCGACACCAGATCTCATAGTCAAAACCGTTAGCACATGGGAAAAGGCCATTGCTGGAGCTCACAAAGGAAGCCGCTGCTGGCTGGATCAGCTGCTGTTGTCTTTAAAGAGTCTTGTGTGCGTGTAATCTGTCTGCAGTCAGAGCCACCATGTGCTCTCATCTCCACTAACCCCTGGCTAATATTAACTAGACCACAATCAGACGAAACACAGTTTGCCTTCATATTGTTATTTTGAGTTTAGTGGAAGAGGACTGCATGAAAGCTGGTTAAGAGTTACAATTAATGACTGTCATTTATAGCGATTCATCAATGTAAATTATTGATGTTTATGAAATAACCACAAGGCCTCTTGTTATGACGCAGAAGTAGTTCTTGAGCTTTGAGAGTCGGTTCTACTTTCTGTAACACTTTCCTTTCTAACGTCTTTGACACTTTATCGTTGCGAGAAGAAAATTGATGCATTACTAATAGAGCAGTCCGAGCCCTTCATTTAGAGAGTTATCTGGACGCCTGTCCAAATGCTGCCCCTGTGACCAGCCCCTGAGCTGTGATTCGCCCACATCTCAATGAGCTTAACATCATAATTGGTGCTTTGATTGGAAGCAGTGATGCAGTGAGCAGGGGAGAGGAGAAACGAAGGGTAGAGGACGTTCCTGTGACCTTCAGGGATGTGGGCTGTGCTGCCGAAGTCTTGTGCAGCGCTGTGATTTGGCTCCATCTCTCCCGTGTGCTCGCAAGCTAATAACAGGTTGTGTGTCTGATGGCAATTTTAATAACCTGCTTGGCTCTTAGCATGCACTACAGCACATTGGTGAGATGAGATGGAGTGCTTTTGATGTGCCTGCAAAGGTTATTCCACAAATGTCAGGCTGGTTTAATTGAAGAAACATTACAAAAGCATCTCTTTTCAGCTTACAATAGTGTTGAAAGCTTTTTAAATTAAACCACTTTTAATCTTTACCTTTAGGATGTATAAAGACCTGTTTTAAAGCCTCTAGGGTGTTTCATTTGTTTAAAAAGTAATAGTGGAAGGAATAGGGCTTGTGAAAAGTGAGACGAGTGTTTGTAAAATAAGCTGTCATGTGCTCTGCACATGACATGGCATGTTAACATCATGTAGCCTACATATGTTTTACACACTGAAACTTAAGTTCGTTGTTGTAGGTCTTTGAGAAGGAAGCCATTGATGCCGGTGTAGTTTTATACGAGCTATGAGCTGATGTTGTTAGATATGTTTCTGTTCGTCTTGTTTTATTACTTTAGCTTACTTAACATATCATGTAAAAGAATTATATAGAATGGAACTATAAATACACACCTATAAAATTAGATATTACTCTGCAAATAATACAGCATCTGCTAATATACATTTTGAACAGAAATGATTAATGCTAATGCACAAAACACAAGTAATGCACTGAACCAAAAACAGAAGTAATTGACATTCAACAATGGTGTCAAGTTAACACTTAACAGATTGTATAATTATGTAATAAAATCTTGACATATAAACTGCAATTAAAATATTTATATACAACTTTTTATTTTGAGTGTTGACTATTCAGTTAGTTCCATTATTGCGTTGATCATTAAGTGATGTTGCAAAAGTAATTTCGGGAGGAGCGCAAATGAATGATCAGACACAGCCGGCGCTGCATTATCAATCATTATCATTACCTCTCGTTAGCCAATCTGGTCTAGGGTTCATACCACTAGGGTTCGTAGTCCGCCGAGCTCCCGGCTCGCCCCCGGACAGCACGCCAAACATTCTATTATTTTAGTCGCTACAATGAGGAAATGCAAACTCGTGAAATAACCTTTAGTTTCCAGTTTTCGGCCATTTTGGTTAAATGCTATAATAAAACTATACTAATACATAACATAATACTACTCAAATGCATAGTAGTTCTGATAGTAGTTGGGCAGATAAATGTGGAAACAGGACATAGTGTTATTCAGTTACTAGAATACAGGCTGTTATTTTCCCTAGCTAAACCTCTGGGGACAAAGGACAGATTACCTACTTACAGGTGAAATTGAGTTGATGGTGCTGGATATTGAATTTGACAGAAATAATTATATTATACGTTTGGTTGTGAGGCCTGTTTCCAAAACACAGTGAGTACGTTTACATGCATATGTTATAAATCAACACATGTAGCATCAAGTAAACGGTGATAATAAACTGTAAGCAAAAACAATCAACGAATCTCCCTCAATTGTTTTCCCATTTGGCTTTATGTAAATGCTTCTCAGGCGGGTTAATCAATATTTGCACATGTTTTGTTTGTGTCCGTTTATGTTTTAATGGCATAGCTAGAGAAAAACAAGACCATTTCTACATTTTTACAAGAGGATGTGAAAAACATCTTTCATTTGATATCTCGCTGAGATGTGCAACATTCATTAAATATTTAACACCAACATACTACCTAAAGATCATATTGCACACAGGCATGTATACAACATATTAGTTCCCTCAAGCATTTGCCTCTTTAGAGGTTGGGAGTTCACCTGACAGCCCAGGAACCTTTTTAAACCTCATAAATCACATTCAGCACACTTGGAAATTAGGCTGCTTAATAGGCGTCTTGTTTTTCTGAGCTGGGCTGGTCCACGCTAGCAGTCTTGTTAACATTCAGGCACTACTGCACATCTTAAGTGCAAAAAACATTTGCTTCGCTTTAGCACCATGTGAGTGTGAAGTCTCGCGTTTGGATGAGATGCACAAAACACAAGTGTTTCCAGCCTCATTGATTCTGCTCAGAATTAGGCAGTCAGCACCATGGAGAGCTCATTGCAAGAGTTCCAGCTGCACAAATCCAGACACTGGACCGTTTAATGCTCAGACACATCTTCTTTGAGTGAAGGTGTACAAACAAGTTTGAGATGACTTTTGAGCCAAACATCTGAGCTTGTCATAATCGTTTGCGATTGTTTTATTGAAAGCAAACATCTGTTTGCTTTGAATGAAAGCAGCTGCGACCTTGTCATCTGTGCAAGTACATCATGTTGAAATGCATTTGATATGAATGGGCAGTAAATGACTGTGCGACTACCACATGGATTCGAAAGACTAGTTTGTCTCCCGTTACACTCTCTCAGTCATGGTCTGCAATTTTTAGACATTTACACATGTGGCTGTTTTCATTTGTGCACATTCACAGCTGTTCATGTTTTGGTTGTTAATTATAGCTGGTGGATACCACTAATTGATTGCTATTTTTTCTTTCGCTGTGCAACGGATGTCGCGAGATATACATCTTTAATCATGTTTATTTCAAACGGCTCTCTAACTTAACAGCAGTGTGAACTATTGACTAAAAGCTAAAAATAGCCTGGCTTTAAAGTAAATTGTGGATAAGAAAATGTTGGGCTAGCCTAAAATAGTGTGAGTATCCTCGGTGCAACCCGTCGTGTACGTGAACAGCGATGACTGTGCTTGCTGTACTCACAGTGCAGGCAAGATAATGGCTCCTGGCATACGTTAGGGGTTTTAGCATGCTTCAGAGAGCTGCGTCTCTCTCTGAAGGCTCTGCTGCAATATTTTGCAAGAAAATACTGATTACACATCTTCCTTTATTTAGCATTAAAGAACTGTGAATCATATCTAGCATCTACCCTTGAATGCCCTTGCATTGTTGGCAGTGCATGATGTGCATTTGAATGCACACTGGAAATTGAGGATGATTTTTGCATTATATATTACAAGGACATCATTTGATTTGCTAATTCCGGTTTGGGAGGGGGCTAAAGCCACACAGCTGCTTTGCCGAGCATTGTCTCAAAGCAATACAACTGCAGAGAGATGAGAACTGGCACAGGCTCAAAAAACCCAGCTTGGCCTCCCTCCCTTTCTCTCTCTCTCTCTCTAACTCACTCTCTCTTGCTTTCTCTCTATCTATCACTTCATATTTTTGCCTCTAGCTGTAGCAGCTTTTTCCAACATGGCTCCTCTCAAATCCGTGGCAATAGGTTTGTCACAACATTTCTCAGCATACCAACATTTCATTTCTAGATATAGTGTTGATTTTGATATCACCACAAAAAATAATTAGATAGATACACACATTTATAACTAATTTATGTATTTATTTAGATATTCTGTATTTGCACTTTCTGGTTAGATGCTATCTGCATTTCATTGGCAATGTACTTGTACTCCGCACAATGGCAATAAAGTCGAATCCAACCTAATGTTGTGAAACACTACCTTTATTTGAAATATTATTAGTTTTAAATGTTTGGAGTTAATTATAATTGATCAATAATATTATGTCTATTAAATAAAGACAATGGTATTCCAAAGGCCTTTTGATAAATTTACATTTATGTGTTTAGCAGAGATGTTTTTAACCATGCTTTGCACAGCAGTCCAGCATTCAGTGGAACTTCAACCCATGACCTTGGCTTGAAGTAAAAAGGCCCTGTACACCCAAGATTGTTCATTTACTCAAGCTCATGATGTTCCAAACTTGTATCACTGACAAACATAAAAGCAGATATTTTGAAGAAAGCTGATAATCCATTGACTTTCACTGTATTTGTTTACATTCTATTAAGATTTTCTATTGTATAATCAGAACTACCAGAGAATTTGGTATTTTTGGTGATCAAAAAGCTAAGGTGTTTGAAATCCCTAAATTTTATCCAGCAACATATTTTCCTTTCTCATTGCTGTATAAACTGTTTCCCTTTAAGGAAACAAAAGGCCACTCTCCACGAATAGAAGGCATTGACTTAGGCCTGAGCTATAGGACCTTTGACCTCTTTCAATAGGGTCCGGGTCATAGTTTCCCAGGTCACAGGAGAAATTAACCAGCCTCTCTCAAATTACAGCATGAGAACGGAACAATTTTTTACAGCCAGTAACCCAAGCTAGTGGTGGTGCATTTACACTAGGGGTGGCACGGTTCACAAAACCCATGGTTCGGTTTGTATCACGGTTTTAGGGTCACGGTTTTCCATTCTGTACGGTAGGGGTGGGCGATATGGAAAAAAGATCATATTCCAATTTTTTTCTGGGGAAATCATGATTCTCGATTTTTATCATGATTCTTTTTCAAGTTGGTTTTTTAAGACTATTTTGCAAATTGCAGGGGTAGCGGTGGGCAATATGGCAAAAATATCATATTACGATGATTCTTAGTCATTAATTTTACTATTTTGCAAGTTGTCTGAGCAGTACAGACAAGCTAATTTACATTTTTTTTATTAAAAACAAAGCCTTTCAAGGTAACAAAGTATAAAATAAAGAAGCGCAGATATTTAGGCCAAAATGAGCAAAGATAAAAATAGTTGTTATTTTATCTTTGTTATTCGAATAGATACACATTACAAATAAACATAATATAAACCAACAGTGCTTTTATTTTTCAGGAAGAGTAGGTGTATTCAGCAGTATTGAAAGGTGAAACACTATATTCTTTCACACTATATCAAACATTTACTCTCTCTCAGCTCGATTTTATCTGAATGAGCTTTTTTCTGTTAAACAGTGTATTACATTCAACGAGGACCAGGCACTGTTTGGTTACTCAAAATATATTTTTTGTGTTTAGCACAAGAAAGAAATTAATACAGGTTTGGGACCACATATAAGTGAGTAAATAATGACACAATTATAATTTTTGAGCGACAATTATAATTTTTGAGCGAACTATCCCTTTAATGATAAGCGGCGGCATGTTTAGTTCTGTCCCTTTAAGAGTTGCACGCGTCTAATATACTGGCACGCTTTTCTCTTTAGACACAAGCACCTGTGTTTAACGCTGTGTGTTTTGACAGTATTAACATAATCACATGTGATAAATATCTCAGTTCAGTAATTAGGCGCTATTTGACAGGCTTTTGGTGTTCTGGCTGAAAAAGGGGCACAAGGCTACATTGCGCATGAACCGTCAAACCATGTGACGAATGCATGCTCCGAACCGAGACATGCGAACCAAACGGTTCGTTTTTTTTCATGAACCGTGCCATCCCTAATTTACACTGACTCAAAAGACATGTAACATGCTCTTTAATTACCTTCCTCACTTTTTGATTGTGTTCGCTGTCCTTCAAGCTGACACATCCATTTCTGATGAGCCATCTGTCCACTTCAGTTTGTTTAAAAATACATGCGGAGGGTGAAACTGCAGATTCTGCAGGCAGCGGTTGTCTGCTCATTTGTCCTCGTAAACTAAATGAATAATGTCATGCTGTGTAAGTGACATGATTTAATTGCTGTGTTTGGATGTGCTGCCTGTTGCCCTTGCTGATTCGTTCGGCGAATGTGATAGCCATGGCAGGGTTGAAGGCACCAAAACGGCAAAGTGCACAGACAAGTTAGGCTTTCATTGAATGAAGAGCTTTCTATATTTAGGAAAAGGTCTTATGGGGGATTTGTTGCTGTCTCAGAGCACACCCTGCTCTTGCTGTTTTGATTTGGCAGGTTCCTGCAGCTCTAGGAGCTTGACATTTAGCCAAAGTAATGCCATGTCAGAATGTACCTGACACTGTCAGCTGTATCCTGCTAGATAAGACATGCCAGGAGCAGGTAGACAGATGCAGAGCTCATTCAAACCATTGCAGCATGATGTACAACCCAACCTTTATTTTACCTGCAGAATAGGCCTGGCTCTCAGGAAGTGGTCATGTGAATCATGGGACGGCAGCTTATTTCTTGTTCTGTCCAGTGATTTTTGCTGGAGCAGAAAATGAAAGACCGAGGCTCTAGGTGATGAGTCAGTTGATGGCCTGAGAGCTTGCACCCTGTCCTTTAACCCCTACGAGGTTATGCCCCCTGTCTTTTGTGCTGTGGGCCCAGGGGTCATTTACTGTGACGAGGTAAAAGCCCACCAGCAATGCTTTTTTTTTTATATATATATAAAGTTCTTACATACTTTTAAAAACTATACACTCATGTGAGGACAGTGCAGCCCGAATTCAAAATGTGTTACTTGTAGCTTGTAGTGGTAATCGATGCTAAGAGTTGAGTAAAGAGAGTGCCTTTACTGACACCGGCCTGGCTTTGATGATATGTTTGTGTTTTGAGGCAAACTGTGATAGTGTCTCTGTCAATGCAACTTCCTTTCCGTCTCTGGATTTTCCTTGTAAACAGGCAAGCTATAAATGAAAGTAATCCAGTCTAAATGTGTGCTCATTAGCCACATCATGTTGACAATCATGGTCTAATGGATAGGGAGTTGAGATTGTAACCCAAAGGTCGCAGGTTCGAGTCCCAGGTCCGGTAGGGATTGTGGGTGGGGGGAGTGAATAATCAGAGTCTGAGGTGAGACCCTTGAGCAAGGCACCGTTCCCCCAACTGCTCCCTGGACGCCGCAGCAACGGCTGCCCACTGCTCCGGTTGTGTGTTCACAGTGTGTGTGTGTGGTTGTTCAATTCTCACTGCTGTGTGTGTTCACTTGGACAGGTTAAATGCAGAGCACAAATTCCTAGTATGGGAAACCATACCTGGCCACATGTCCTGTCCTTTCTGTCCCGTCCTTTCCTTTCCTTTAAATAGGTTTACTAGGTTAACCTAGGTTAGTGGATAACTCAGCAGCAAAAGATTCTCCTGGGAAATCACAGGTTTACAATAATTCTAGAAAATCTAGTGAAACATTTTTATTTACAAATAAAAGTGAATAAATGTAGGACTAAATCTGGCAAAATTTGGAGTAACACTCAAAATTGAAGTGGAAAAACACACTACAGGCTGATCCAACTTTGATGTAATGTCCTTAAAACAAGTCAAAATGAGACTCGGTAGTGTGTGTGGCCTCTACGTGCCTGTATGACCTCACTACAATGCCTGACCATGCTCCTGATGAGGTCGCAGATGGTCTCCTGGGGGATCTCCTCCCAGACCTGGACTAAAGCATCCGCCAACTCCTGGACTGTCAGCACAACCCTCACCTGTGGACGTAAGGCCCTCATACCACCCTCATGGAGTCTGTTTCTGACCGTTTGGGCAGACATATGCACATTTGTGGCCTGCTGGAGGTCATTTTGCAGGGCTCTGGCAGTGCTTCTCCTTGCACAAAGGCGGAGGTAGCGGTCCTGCTGCTGGGTTGTTGCCCTCCTATGGCTTCCTCCACATCTCCTGATGTACTGGCCTGTCTCCTGTTAACTCCTCCATGCTCTGGACACTACGCTGACAGACAGGGCAAACCTTCTTGCCACAGCTCACATTGATGTGCCATCCTGGATGAGCTGCACTACCTGAGGCACTTGTGTAGGTTTGATTTCACAGAAGTGTGATTGACTTATTTAGAACGAGAAAGGCTATTATTCATCTGTCATTGTGCAGAAAAGTATTATAATACGAAAGGTTACAATATAGAGTCCACCAAGCGCTAATGCGCATTCCATGTGCAGAATGAAACAACAAAGAGTCAGGGCGCATAGAAAAGGGAAAAGGAAATTTTTAGTGTATTAAATTTAAATCTCTTATTGCACTCTTGAAGAGAGTTTAATCGTTTTGACTGTAGTAAGCGAACACGACTCGCAGTTTCGGACCCGATATTGATCCTGAGTATAGTATTGTAGAGTAATGCATCTCTAATTGGAACAGGTAAACTACGAGGCCTTGTTTACATTACAAATTAAAGTTTTCAACCTAATGATACAATGTGAACAATATTTCTGCTTTGTGAGCCGATCACCAGGTTTTCACCTGATGACTGCACCTGTAAACCTGTAAACTTTTGTTTCTTTTCACAAATTCTCATTTCTCAACCTTTTTTTTTTTTTTCCCCTGCTGGTAAAGAATGGCCCTTTTTAGTCTCTCTTTTTCTTAAAATTTCAGTTGTACATAAATATTTTATGCTGTGGGTGTCTGTCTTTATTTCCCCTTACAATCAACTTTAGCAGTTTGTGCTTGTTAAATTTTATATAATTAAATATGAATAAATGATGTGTAATATTTATTTTTGGATGCAATAATAACTTGTAATAAATACTTGTGTAAATCATTATAAATGTTGATGCTCCCTAAGATTTGAATGGTAATATTTTATAGAAAACTCACTACAGTAGACATCCAGGATAATAGGAGTTTTATATTGGTATATATTGATCCTTCATATTCTTTATTCCCAGATCACAATTTTTTTTTTTCTTTCTACATGGCAGAATCAGCAGGAGTCTTGGTGTTTTCCTGCATGCTCATTGCAGGAGTGCTCAGGAAAGCCCTTAGGTGATGAATTGCTGCATCTGGTTTTATTCTTCAGCCCAGGATTATACTTGATGAAATAACTCACTTCAGTATGCTTTATAAGACACAGCGGTGCAGGAGTCAAAAAGCTTGATATTTCAGTCTGTAATACCCCTTTGAATGCCATCGTGTGAATAGTGTCAAAATTGGCGTATTTCATGAACATTAGTTCTAGTTATGCTGTGTTTTGTGCATGTACTAAAAGGAAATTCACTGAATGTGACACTTTGATAATATAGGGCTGACAAAAGCACTTTGCTCTAGGTTACTGCCAGTCAATACTAATCTCTTTAAAAGCAGCCATAGGACAAAAATGATTAATGCTCAGTGTATGCCACAAATATAAATTTGTAATTTATAACTCATATAAATGTGACCTGTGGAGTGCCAGCGTGAATGCACGTATGCCAAGGCTCATTTCCTAATAATAATAAAAAAACAAGTCTTACTACAAGTGGAATCCCATATGTATAATTCAGTAGCCTGCGTGCAGATTTGTTTTTGTGGATACGGATACTTGGACTGCATAATTCATCATGTTTTGTGGTTTGCTACACTGTGGAAGTCTTTGCATTGTGCTGTGTGCAAGTCAATAGGGAAGAAATGTTACATGTATGTTTTTGACATGTTCTGCCCTTGTCCAGGGATCTGAAAGGGATTTGCACTTGCAGATCATGTGCAGGGCTTTTGCATTAGCCGGACAAAACTGAAAAATAAAGTAGTTTTACCTTGTGGGGAAAAAAATCTAATCAAGTTCATCCAGGGTTTTATGTGTTAAGACATTTAAATGTAAGTACTAGGACTACATTTACCCCCACCCACACAACATACACATACATTTTAAGTAAATTGGAGCCATACAAGCATGATTAAAAATTATTTGTCTGGAGATGTTGCCAAAATGCCATATGAGTGAGCCAACTTGTCTTAAAAGGATTTATCGGGGACAGTTTGCTAGCAAAAGCCATGGCTCCTTTTGGCAGAAGATGACTTTGCTTAAAGAGGATCAACTTTTAACTGAGCAAATTATGATTCACTCAGGGAAGGCATGGAGGGAGACATCTGGGAATGCCTACTGTCCTCATCCCTATTGGTTCAGAAGCCGATTGATGTTCCCCATTTGCTTCCCTCTTAAAACCGGCAGAGTTGAGCCCTAGAAAAAAGAGAGCATTTGCAACTAAAACTCCCAACTGTATTCAAAAACAGATGGAGTTATTTTAACTAACTCCAACTCTAACAGTAACTGCAAATTTTTTTTTATTGTTTTAACCTGTCTGATGATATGCAGATACACTTATATTATGCCTTTTATATTTATTTTTATATTATGAAATAGAATCTTATTAGAGACGTTGTGCAACTCATTTAGTTTAAATAGTTTACTGTAAGCTTTTTGCCAAGCTAAAAATCCCATGCTCCACTAAGCCTAAAATTCCAAATAGATTCTTTGATACTTTTCATTATTGCAAAATCGACATGTTTATTGCTTCTTTTGATGCCTTTAAAGGTTTTATTTTCATTGAGCTTGTTGCAGTACATTACGGGATTGCCTTCTCCAGTAAGCGTACATGTGAGACATGTCTTATATCAAAGGAAGGCATCGTTGGAGACAGCTTTATTTTGGAATGGCTTTTGCACCAAGTGCAAAACAATGTTGCCTTAAAATTGCTGACTACTGTATGTAGGCAGCTCACTAGGCATTGGAATAGAGCCAGTATATGTAGTATTCTGTTATTATAAGCATGTGGCACTTTTTAAACAATGATATTGGAAAGAGGAGATTAAACTGGAGAGCCATGCTGAGAGGACCAAACACATCTCATAACCCATTTTTCCAACCCAGTGTCATCAGTTTCTCTCTCCAGATTCTTGGAGCTGATGACCCATGTCAGGCTAAGCTGGAGATACAGTGATCATGAGGAAAGGGATGTAATGACTCGAGACTTACCTCATTAGTATTTCCTAGAAGCAGTTACAGTTGTACTGTGACAAGGATGTTTTGCCATCCAGTCTTTGCCACTGACATTTTAGTATTATCAATTGCATAATTTTATCAATGTAAATATAGGCTTGCTTGGCCTAAAATTTAAAATATTGTTTTAGGAAACCTGTTTGGTGGTTTCATAGCCTTCTGTAGTTAATTTTTATATTTGTAGGCTCATGTCCAGTATTACATAATTCCCTGACGTGCATACAAGCAAAATATTTCCTAAGAATTAATAGGGCTGAATTAATATTGTTTATATCATTTCTATCCCAAGATCAATGGTTTAGTCTTTTGTTCTTTATTATGTCAGGACAAAGCAATCTTCTAGTTTTCTTTATGTTATTATGTTTATTCATGCTGTAAGTAGAGATAGAGTATAACTAAATTTCATCATGTCTTCGACCGTGGAAAAATGTCAGAAAAACAATGCCACTTAATGCTACATTTACCTCAGGAGAGCCATTCAATGTTCACCGATTAGTCATTTTAGTGTGTTTGAATAAAAACTGAAAACCAGTTTTGTTTATTTTTTAACAACAAATGGGGAAACTCCAGCTGAGTTATTATATCAACAATAAATAGCAAATGGCATTTTTAGGGGTGGGCGATATGACGATTTTTGATTGTGCATGATAAGAAATTCTCCACGATCTGTTTTTTAAGGAATATCGTAGTAACGTGCTATTTTATCGTTTCCATCTCAATATGCTGTACAACCTGCCATACATTCACATCAGTGTTAACTCAGTGGTAGAATTACACTCTCCGGACACTGCACTTATTCACAATCACAAAAGTACATTGTTCGCTTTAAAGTCATGCCGATTAAACATTTCATATGTGTTCTGTCCAGATGCGCTTTTCCAGCGCGCACACCTGAAGCGTGCGCACACTAAAAGCCTGTCAAAAAGCGCCTAATTACTGAACAAGATATTTATCACATGTGATTGTTTAACGTTGTGTGTTTTTGACAGTATTACCACACAGTTTTTATATCGCCCACCCCTTTGAAATTTCATTGATTAAATTGTTTTTAATAACATATTTAGAAATGTTAGAGCTGCGGATGGGGTTTTATGAATCACATTCAAACATAAACCTATCCTCTTCTTTAAAGACTTTTAACTGACAGCAATTCTAGAAACTGAGATCTCTTGGGCACTGCCGGGCCTCCTCCCTTCTAGCACTGCATCATTGTCAACACGCACACTATCATCATATCTACTTCCTTACCATCTGGACCTATCTGTTACCATGGACTACCATGCTTTTCTTTAGGTCTGATCTCATTTCTGCAGCAACAAGTAATGGAGTCCAGCCCAAATCGTTTTAATGTGGTGTCACTAAAATATCCCCCTCTGTAGGATTAAATCATTAAGGGAGACCGCATTATACAGCTGTCCTGAGATGACTTTCTTTTTGCTTGGTTACAATCCATCTCTGACTGAAGCCTGACAGTACCTGCAGATATTGGATCGGCTGAGAATGTTTATGAACCAAGTTCAAAAGAGCACTGTGAGTTTTGTGCCATTGAATGAAATACAACTTCTTTTTTTTTTGCTGTTTAAATGGATACTTCACCCAAAATGAATACATACTGTCCCAAATGTATATGACACAAAAACAAATATGACAGTGCTCCACATGGACACTGTTGATGAATCAAAATGATAGGTTTGCATGAGAAAAATACTAACATTTTAACTTTTTAGACTATAAACCATTGCTTTTGGCCAACAGTTATGCATGAGCTTGCGAGAGTGTCACGAATCAATTTGTCAAAATCTTGTGAAGCCTGATCTAAGTGCATTCTGAAGCTTGTGTGAAAAGTGATGCAGAAGCACAGAGTGCCGTCAATGCGCGCTAGCATCACACTTCACAATGTGCTGACATTTACCTCAAGTGTGAACTCTACAACACGCATATTTGCCAGACATTTGGCCAAAAGTGCAGTAATGTTGTGTTATTTTGCTTTAGAATCATTGATTCAAGTCGTTGTGCAGACTATCATTATGTTTTGTATCATCTTTGAAGGTTCTGTACAGTTGCATTGTATGAATTTAGAAAAATGTGTATTATTATTATTATTATTCGTGTCTTATGTGCCCAAATACGTTTTGGCCACCTGTATGTGAATTTTAGCAGAAAGAGCTGTGTCATTGTAATGTTGGTTGGTTGCATGAGTTGTTCATCTTACTTTTATTTGTTTTTTAAGGTGTATTGTTTTGGATTGAGAGGCTTTGGCTTCTGGGAAAGGCTGAGCAGTGGATGGAAGGACGTTAGGTCTGCTTGTGATCCGATTTCTGTGACTGGATACTGGAATACTTTCCATTTAGCCTGCCACAGTGCTGTCTCGGCTACACAAAGATATGGGAATCACGTTGTAACAAAATCAGGGCTTTGAATTAGCAGGCGTGTTTAGTAACTCAATTTTAACAAAAGATAGCCTGTAATAATTCATTTAGGCTCCTTGAGAAATATTTGGATACCGGTACTGCTTACCCTGTTTATCTTTGTCTTTTAGGTACATTCTAGTTACTCTACAGCAGCTTTCACAAATGCATTTTTCTCTAGCAGTAGTGTAAAAATATCCAGACTAATCACTTGTTGTAGACATAGTGTTTCTCTGTTCACTTCAGTGTGTGTGATCTAAACTTACCTTTGACATTTTCAGAAGACGCCCTTGTTGATATGTGGTATTAGACCTACAGTGAAAGAAGCACCTTGTAAACACTCTGAAAGCCTGCAGTATGACATTGTTGCATATTTATTCATCCCCCTTGCTAAAAATATTGTGACAGCCGGAGGAAAACTGTATTGCGTCAGAGGTTGCTCTCAGATCTAATGATCTCAATTATGATTCATTTAAGAATAAACAAAATTTCTCCTAAAATACCTTAGGACAAATAAAAATAGATGCACATGAGACAATTGTTGACACAGTAAAGAATATCCGCAGCATTTCTATGTCCCTGGACACAGATTATAGACACAGCATCTGGCGAATGGTAAACAATTAGCAATTTTGAATCATTATCATCTGCAAATCTTGGGTACACTCAGGAAAACTGAAGTGATCAACTGGATAGAAGGAAAAAACAAACAAGTGGTACAAGTTACTAACAGAAGCATTTTTGTATGCATTGCTATTAATGGGGAAGCTTTTGCATTGTTGGATTAAAGGTGTCATGCAGTGGCAGTGTTATGGAAAGTCATCCAGATATGCAAGATTAGGTCATTTTTCAGCATGTGTGAAATGTATGTTAAATGTCTGTCTATTCGAGGTAAACCAATTTTTTTCTGCATTACATAATGCTGTATAAAAATGGCAATACTAAATTTGACTAGTGTATTTTTAATGCATTTATTCTTTTAGCAGCCCTTTTCAAGGTAACTTGTAAATGAGGAAAAACCTAAAAACATAAATCTTATATTACTGTGTATTGTTGTGAAATGTTTTTTTTATTTTTATTTTTTTAAGGAGAAACATCTGTAGTGATTTGTTCTCCATTTAGCCGCATTTCTGTGTATTTCTGTGCAACTATCGCTGGTTGATATATTGAATATTAGAGATTATTTAAACTATTTAAAAAATAAGCATACTTTCCCAAAACAATGCGCTGAACGTCCAATATTACATCTGCACAAGAGGGCGTCAGGTAAAAAAGTTTGTAAATATCGAGATATAATTTTAAAATATATATCGCCCAGCCCTAGGAGGAACTTTTGAGATATAACTGAGAGCTACTTATTATTTTTATTATTAGTGTTTCTAATTAAATATTATATTATATGAATGGTTGGCACTAGGGTTTTCAGGTAAATTCATTTCAACTATTTTGAAGCATTTCATTTGCTAATGCACTTTTGTGCAGGAATGGGAAAGTTTTTGTCCAAAAAGACTGTGTTAGACCTAAGATGGGATGCTTTTTCTGACCATAATTTGTGTCAGGTTTGTTGTTGCCAGATGTCTGAGACTTACCAACATGTCTGAAATTCCCAAAGGGAAGCTTGTGTTTACCTCATTAAAAATGAAGGTCAGAGAAGCTGGTTGCTTAGAACAGACTAATTTATTCACCTTATGTCCTCTGTCAGTCTCTGCTGTCTGGCTTACTCAAACAGATCAATCGGCCCAAAGAGATAATGGCTGTCTTTCACTTGATAGCTCAAATTGGCAAATATTTATGCAAGGAGGGGAAGAAATAGTTGTTTGTAAGTCATGAAGTGATTCTTTCGGTCCTTCATAGCCTTTTTAGATCCTTCATAGCCAACTCCTCCAATGAATATTTGATATAAAAATGATAACAAGATTCTGAAGAAAATGTCTGAGGTGGTTCTATGTGAAAAAAAATCTAGGGTGATTCTAGGCTGTTGTAGTGGCTGCTAGGATATTGCTGTGTGGTTGTCAAGGTACTCTGAATCAGGAGTATTTTAAAGAAAATACTCAAAGAAAGAATGTGGTTTAAAGATTCCACCCCTTAGCATCATTAAAGCAGTTTTTATGAAATAGGCACTGCATTTCAAGTCTTCAAAGGTTGTATGATAGGACAGTGTGAGGAACAGATTGAAATATAAATTACTGGCCACTGATAATCTTTGCTTCAGATCTTTTTACCATTAAAAATGTGGGGTTAGTTTTTTTTTTTTTTTTTAAATACTTTTATTCAGCAAAGGATGAATTAAATTGATCAAAATAGAAATTGACTAAAAAAGAAATAAATGTTAAATAAAAAATTTTGCATATTAGAATGATTTCAAATAGAGCTGCAACTAAATTAAAAAACGCTTCTTTAATTTGATGTTTTGTTTATGACTAGTGTTGTCAAAAGACCCGGTACTTCGGTACCAAGATGGTACAAAAAAATTTGAAATGTTACGGTACCAGGTTTTCTGAAGTACTGGTAGTACCAAGCAACGGGTCAACACGGTTCTTGCTGCGCTACCCGAAAGGTGCGCACTGGGCAGTTGCGTCTTCTTCATAAAAGCACAGAGAGATGGCGACCAGCGGTGCTATTGATGAGGAGGCTCTGAATCTGCTCGTTGTCAAGAAATGAGGAAAGAGCCACGTGTGGAAGTATTTTGTTTTTGAGGCTGATGACAAGCGCAACAGCATTGATCACCAAAAACCCGTCTGCAAGCGGTGTCGTCGAAGTTTTATGTCAAAAGGAGGAAATACATCGAACCTTATAAAACACCTCAAACATTGCAATTTGCTTAGTTAAT
>JAUCMU010000024.1:346927-370057 GCA_032275025.1 Enteromius treurensis
TTACTAGTTACTTGGAAAAAGTAATATTATTACGTAACTCGCGTTACTTGTAATGCGTTACCCCCAACACTGGTTATTGATTACTTGACTAATCTGGACCGAGATAATGTTCATTGTTTTACTGTCCAGTTATAATCTTCAGTTCAGTTGTATTCCAGCAGGTTGAGCCAAATACTCTGATGTGTGTTTCCTCAAAACAAGGTAAAAAACAAATTAAGTGGATCTTTTATTTGAACCACACAGATATAAATGAATGTTATTCCCATGGCTCCATCTAAGCTATTGAGTTCTGTCCAAACAACTTAATGGGTTGGATGTACCAGTAGATCATATTTCCTTGTGGTGGATGATGAAAAGTGATAGTCTGGCTGGAATTCACCTCTAGACTGGTGCTTAGAAACACTGTAGCAATGCATACAGTGAGTACCTGTCAGTTGTAAACCAGCATTGCCCTGAAGCTGAGCCCTGTGTTCCCTAACGTCCTTATCTACAGATGGAGCTGTGCTCGTTTGCAGCCTTCCACATACCAGCTGATTGTTCCACGATGTGAGTTTGGGAAGAGACTAAGCGATAGAGTGCACTGAAACTTTATTCATTTTAAATTGTGAGTTATGAAGTGTTTGAAGTGATGTGCATGTAAAGGTGGCCTTCTCCTGGCTCTTCCTTTAAGAGAACGCTCTGTCAGTGAAGGTCTATTGAGCGGGAGCATATTGTAATATGAGTGGGAGTGTTGTGTCAGGGCTGTGACTGTATTGTAAGCGTTATACCACCGAATGCAGGTTCAGCTGGAGCGCTGCTTCACACCCGTAAATCAACTCACAGTCTTTCTTAGGCCAAGAGTCTCCCTTCATTCACTGCACACTTATTTTATGTCCTCTTATTTTTAGACCTTAATCGGGTTAGACACCATATTGAATTGAACAAAGACGAAAACAAAGCTGTAAGGGATAAACTTGCAGTGCACTCCTTACATTTGTGCACACTACAAAGTTCCCAGATCACATCATTTTCACAACTCGCAGCTTTCCAAATGGTTTTGTGAAGTTTTTTTTCAGAATTGTTTCATTTCATCAGCCGGACAGATGGTATGTTCTTAAACATCAGTACAGTTCATTAAAAGCAAAAAAAAAAAATGTTGGATAAATTTTTTTTTTTTATTTCTTTCTTTCTTTCCTTCTTTCTTTCTTTCTTTCTTGTTATATCTTAATTCTATGACTTTTCGGTCCTGTTAATGGTTATCAAACTTCTGTTTTCTACAGCATTAGGAATTATTTAGCATTTGCACAATTTAGAATTGAATGAGTCTGAATTGAACGTGATGAGGCATAAAGACAAAGTGTCTGAGATATTGTACTGATTCATGTAGTAATTAATGCAGTAATGACTTTTGTATTTTCACACAGGGTAGCCTAATTCTGACAACGTGTAGTAAAAGAAACATATTTGGAACAGGGTTTGGCTGTAATTAATGAAAGAAAAAGAAGAAAAAAAATGTATTACTTAATATAAAATGTATTAAGATTTTTATAAATTCAGATCCCTGTTGATTATCTACAGATATTCCTGGGTGTATTTTTATGTTCAGTGGAGAAATGTTGTAATGTTTCACAGGTGAAAGTGACAGGTTCACTTAGCTTCTTTCAGATATGGAGGATACTTATCAGGAACCTTTGTTTCACCAGAGCTGCACACATCCCATGAGAATATCATCAATTTCTGCAAATGAGCAATGCTTTCATCAGCTTCTCTCTCTCTCTCTCTCTCTCTCTCTTCTGCTTTCTCTCTTTCTATTTTGAATTGGGCCATCTTTTTAAACCATTTCAGCCAATTAGATTCAGAATATTAAAAGCAAAAATAAAACACTGTAAGATTTAGTTAAGTTTAGTTAAGCAGTGCATGTTTTCCACACTGTTGATAGTGAATTGTTTAATGATTTTAATTATAATAAGTTTAATATCAGATGAATCGATTAATATAATACGAACCAAATCATTTTTACTAGCGTATTCACGTGAATGCATGATAAATGGCGCACAGGGAGTTGTGAGTTGAATGATGACATTATAGGAGTAATTGCATAGTGTTGTGCATAGTGCATATGCATTGTAGGCCTGTAAGTGTAGTGAGTGAGTATGTGTAGGTGTCTATGTTTTTGTGCAGCTGTGCTTCAGAGCCCATATGTACTATGAGCTCTGCGAGTGTATGTATAATGTGTGTCTGTGTGGGTGGATGTATGGACTCATGCCCTCTATCAGGTTCTTTTGCAGCTTAAAATCGCAATGAGCATCTGTGGATGCTGAGCCAGGCCGGTAACCATGGCAACAGCAGTTTACCTTGGCTCTGTCGTTCTGATGTGCGGAACTGGCAGGCTGTTTGGATCCTTGGCGAAAATAAGGGGTAAATGACAAGAAAGATGAGGGTGACAAGCAGCTGTCTGGCAGGTGGGTAATCTATTGTGTGGGGTGACATTGTGAAAATGAAGCCTCATAATGTTCATTAGGGTTGCCTGATGACTTTGAGGGTGCTAAGATGTCAGGTGTTTCCTGAAGGGAATCATTTAATTACGAGATTTATCACAATCCACCTACTGCAGTTTAGTCGTGTCTCCTCAGGCAGTGCTGAATTATGGTGGGCTAAATGAGTGTCGTTCTTCCATCTTTGACATGTCTTATGTAAATGATGGACATCAGACGAATCCTCTGTGATGCTATAGTTTCAACAAAATCTATCTCATTATAGCTGCACATCATGCATCCATCATTGGTCAATATATGGGCCCCGCATCAGTCAGCGACACTTAGTAATAACCTTTGTGCTTCTGGCAGGATTAATGTTCTAGATGAATGTCCCCATATGCTGGAAAAGCAGCCACTCTTTTGTATTTGTCTGTTTTCTTCTTTCGTCATGGTGTGCAGCCATACGCCGGGCTCCCAGATGGCAGATGCAGCATGTCATATATATCAGCCTCATTTCATCCATCGCACTAAAACATCATCAGACACCTAAACAAGATTTTGGTTTTGTCATAACGGATTACTTAGCAGCATGCTTGGTCTGTAAATGTGATTTATCTCTCTCTCTCTCTGTGTGTGTGTGTGGGGGGGGGGCGGCAGGGACAAGAATAACAAAGACTCTGCAGCCGTTGATTGGGGACCAGTTCGTCTTTCTGTCTTTTAATGGCAGAAGATGGGATTTTGTTAATTGAAGCTTAGCAACAGCTCCCTAATGAGTTGTTTCATGCCTTTTCTTACTGGTTTAGGTGGCTCTCTTTTCAATCAGACAGCTTTATTGGCTGTTCTGGGAGGCAGGGATTGCATTGGGGCTAGCATGCTTTAAAAGGTTCCTGTTCCTTCTGACACCACAGGGCTCACAGTGAGATGAGAATGGTGGCCTCAGAGGAAATGACAGGAGTCTTCACCCACAGGAAGTGTGACCAAAAACCCTAGCTGCTGCTTTGCATGGAAGCACAATGAAGGGCAAATGTTAGGTGTTTTAGAGGTTGGATAAAAAGTTTACAGTTTAAAAGAACTGTTTTCCTGTTTTGTAATAGTTTGTAATAAATGGAATCAATTAACAAAGCTGAATTTTCAGCATCATAACTCCAGTTTTGGAGTAATATAAAAATAAATATATGATATAATTAAAAAAGAACTAAACTTTTGAATGGTAATGCATCTTTCCAAACCAAGACAGCAACTGTGTATTACAAACTGTTTGAAGAGAATCTTGGGACATGACAGGAAAACACTTTTTGAAACTGAACACTGAATCCTGGCATGCTTATGGATAACTTTGCATTAAATATTTGTACATCGTTATGTTACATATGTCTTTGCATTAGATAACAAAACATCCAACCAAGTTTACTTTGTTTATGCTACTGTAGGTCTGATCTGAGTTCAAACACTTATTAAATTTCCCACCTCAAATTAGATATTCACTTGTCACTTATGCCTCAACTATTTGTAGATACACTTTTATTTAATATTAATATATATATTTTTTTTCTAAAGCAATGGCATTGACTTTTTTGTTATATCAAACTAACATAATTAATTGTGCATTAACTGTACAAATAGCTCCTTTAGTACACTGACCAAAAATAAAACATTACTGTAGCAGTGATGGATGGAACCCCTGGCTTCTAGACATAAATGAATCATCTGAATTATTTGTCAAGTGTTTGAGTAGACAGAAATGCCCATCCCTCAGTTCCCATATCGACTGTTCAAGATGTTCTAACAGGTGCAGTTAGACCATGTGGCTTGTGTTTTGCTCATGCCTCCAGCCCCCCACTAGGAAGAGGTCTGGGAATGCGGGCACCTGTTCAGGAGAGGTTATAAATGTGCAGAAAAGCAGACTTTCACCACTATGTGGCGTGGGAGAGAAAATGTGCTGTGTCAGTCATCAGCACTCTAATGACCTCCATTTCTCTGACCCCTTCATATATATATATACACCCAGGAGACTTACCAAACATGGCCTTGACCACAGCCACTGCCTCTATTGCTGGACATTGAGCGTCTTTTCAGATTCTGCCTGCACACCCGTACGGCTCCGTAGCAGGAGACTGGCAGAGATGGAGTGCGTCTGGATACATAATTATGAGTTCCCGTGGAGGGCATTTCTAATTTGGAGTTAATCTTTTGCTGCCAGTATACTTATCAATGGGGGCAACAGCTGCCATTGCAAGAGGAAATCAGTCAAAACAACAACAATAATGACAAATCCATCAATCCCATGTTAAGCGTGACATTGAGAATTATCTGCCACATAAAACACTTTCCTTCCCACCTTTCTCCCCCACATTTTTCTTACCGATTAAGACACAGCCACAAAGCTTAATATAATAGGCCATATTTTACAGTGTTTGCATGGGAGCAAATATTGATATACCTCACATATTGAGGGGTTATATATTTGTATATATTGTATATTGTTATATATTTGTATATATTGTATATTTTTAACAAAAAATTTTTACATATAAATGTTTATATATGATATAAAATACAAGAATATAAATATATACATGTGAACAATATTAACTTGTGTAATAATAACTTTGTGTATTTATTTATACTTAATAAATACACACGCTACACATAATATGTAAAAATCACATTTTTATATTTTGGATGCCGTTAATCGCAATTGTTTGTTTTACAGCACTAATTGTAATAGAATATAGAAATCAACATTTTTACATAGACATCATAGTATTTGCATATCAATATTATTTGCTTTGTGTTCTTTTGATTATTTGCATGCTGAATCTTACATCTACGCAAAGGTGTTGCGCTTTGTGTTATTTAGTGTGCTCCATTTTTATACAAAGCTGTCAAAGAAAAAGTCAAGTGGCATAACAGTAATGTAGTTCTGTGGCAGCATTTTATTTACTCTGTCAAAGCTTGAAACCCGAACTTACTTTAAACTTTACTCTTACTCTTTTGCTGCCTTGCTGCAATTTAAACAGGATGGGAATGAATGCTAATTCAGTTTTTTTAAATTGTTTATAAAATGGATCTTATCCAAGGCCAGGATGGGAAAAAAACCTTTCACTTTGTTTTCAAAGACAGCACTCAGACGGGATCAGGTTAGCATAATTCAATACTCGTTTGTTTCTCCTGCAGAACTAATTTGCAGGCTGGAGGAAAAATCTCGTTTGAGATGAAGGGATGAGAGGAATGGCGCTCCTAACACCCACCGCAGAAATAACACCCCTCCAGAGAGCACAGTCACGCCTTGTGCATAACACCACTCACAGCGAGCAAACACAAAGCTTTCTGCTTTCCCCAGTCAGGAGGTTCAGTACTCGAAAAATAAAACCCATCCTCTGTTCCCAATATTTGCCACAATTCACTGGTTCGATAATTGTGTTTAGAGTGACATGGGTTGAAATAACCTCTTCAGGCTTTGCTGCTGCTGCTAACCATACGCAGTGACACTTCAAAGTCTACTGCTTCCACAGCATTGCGAGAAACTCTCCGTATTCATTTTTATCACCATCATTCGTCAGAACAATCGATAGAAATTCTATCCTGCATTGATCTCGGCCCTGTTCTCCGTGATGAATTGCTGTTTGTGTATGGAAACAGAAGAGACGGGGTGTGGTCAGTTACAGCCCTGTGCTGCAGTCGCTCTGAGTTTGGAGCTTCCCAGCATCATTTTTGGATCCTGAAATGGTCATGTTCTGAACCAAGTATGTCTTTAATTTGCTGTACTTCAGATGGTCCAACTTTGTATTGTATCCAAAATACTTGTGTACTTGCATAGTACATAGATGTGTATGTAATACGTTACCCCAGTGTAAATACGCCTTTGTACATACTGTAGTATCTAGCTGTAATATTCCTGCAACTACAGTACACACATGTAACAACCCACTGAAAGGTATGTATAAGCACAAATGTGTAACGAGACTAAAATAACTTTTTGACAAAGAAAGTGTTACACATTAGATTGAGTAGACAATTCCTATGGATTTACCATGTAATTAATCTGATGTTACACTGCAGCGACCAGTAAGTAGACTTTACAAATAAATTGTAGTTGGTGTCTAGTATGTTATACTTTATATTAAGTAGACAGTTCCTGAGGAGTAACCATGAAAGTACACTGGTTTTACAGTGCTGCACCAACTCTTCCAGCACATCTCCACCCCTTGAATTGTTCAGATTATTATACAGGCAGTTGCATGACAATGTCTGAGTGCATAGGTCTTTAGGCACTGTTCATCATTGCAGTCTGTCATTCGTGGGGCTCCACACACCAAGTACACACCAAGTTCACAAGCAACATCTGACTGCCTGCCACTAACCCGAAGGTGCGCCATGGCCAGGTGGTGCTGCTTGTCCGTTAAGCGACATCCTGTGTTCATGTTTGAATGACTTACTGACGATACCAGCTTTTTATTAGTAAAATGTCTTGTGAAATGTATTCCAACAGTCTTTTTACATTATGTATGTATTTGTATTTTTTAATGTGCTCCTCATTCAGTATCTAAAGATTTGTTTTTTTTATTCTCATCTGTCCTTTTTTCATTTTATCACATTGTGTTTGTACGCTTAGCTAGCATGCAAAATTATTCACAATTATGCAAATGTTAAAGTGCACCCAGCCTTCTGTACATGCACGATTCATGATATAGTTGAACTACCCAAGCGTGATGTAAAAAAACAGTAAATGTTACCATTGTATGCTATAAAAAGTTTAGTACTATGTTTACCTTATGCCCTTTGAGGAATCTACTCTGGAATAGCTCTGTAGCACTAGGTGTTATGTAATGCTATATTTTGACATTGAAAAAAACCCTATAATTTGTTATAATATATTACTAATGTATACAATACTCAAGCCTCTCTAGCACAGGAAATGCTAACTGCTTTTAGTCCATGAGAGCATGATGCCATGTAATATATCTGTGGACACTGGAGTAGAGACACGTCCGCTGTGGATTACTGCAGTATGAAAGCAGGCAGGATGGGATTTGGAACGGTTTGAGACTCTGGAGTGTAGTGTCAGTTTAAAGCAGCTCATGTGAGAGGAAGAAGTACAGGCTCACAAACAACTTCATATAGATGATACAACCCTGTCAGTCATTATCCATCCATCAATCCACTAATCCATCAGTTTATATAGTCACACATTAAAGATATATACTTCTCATACGGGTCTGTATGTCGGCAGAGATATGGTTTCCTGTAACTCGGTCTCCTGTGTTGCTTACCATTTGTTTCAGTTGGCTAACTTTAGCATCGCTTTTTCTCTCAATTTGTACATATTAATGATTTCCATGCCACTCTCATTATGAGATGTTGTAATTATGAAGCTGTGACTCATTTTCTACCATTTATTCCTCAAATCATTAGACACCCTTCTCTCCCATCCCGTTTGAACAGAGCGGAAGCGTGTGGCAGCCATACTGGAATAGATTAGCCTCTTTTCCATTTGATCCTTTGAAAGGTCAGAAAATAAGATTCACATCTCTGGGCCACCCAGCCGCAGCCCCATAACACACACACACACACACACACACACACACACACACACACATATATGTGCTGATGTCAAATAGGAGACAGCAGACTGGTCTGTCTGACATTTAACCCCCTCTTCGTAATGTAATGTTTTGGGATCAATCGATAGTTTTTACTCACAAAATAGATGCTTTGGTGCTGCTTTCTTTCTCATATTAAAGAGACTGTGTCTATCTTTCAGAAGTCTATTTGTGCAAAAGTTCATCCTTCTGTTTAAAATGTCTTTAATCTTAGAGTCAGTGGCCGATTTGACTTTTATAACCCTACTGGTTTAAGAGACTGTTAAGTCAAACCGACAGCGTGCCCTTTATTGTTTATTCTGTGGTTATTCAAGACCACTTAGCTAATTACAGTGTTCCAGGTTTTCCACGTGAAAAGAAACCTTGGCTATTAGATAATTAAGACAAGCCTTTCAGACTTGTGGCTGAAGACAGGAAATAATGATTTTTCATATTCAAAATGTTATTAATGCTTGGCTAAGATATCCAGGGCCATGAATTACATGGCTGTTGTTGCTGTCTATTAAATTTAGCCCTAGATAGATTCAATGCAGTTGACCCATGAATATATAGTGACTGTGCAATATCCTGTAGGCATTGCAATGAAGCAGACATGATTTTTCATGGTTTAAAGGCCATTTCATTTATTAATAATAATTTGATATGTCAAATAAGCCTCTATTTATGGTCATTTTGGATGGCATTTCTCTAGGCAACAACCCCAATGTTGACATTAGCATTGTGACCATCATAGCATGGTAGTATTTATGTATTTAAAGTCGACTTCAAAAAGTTTCTTTTCCATTTTTTGTGAAACAAGGAGATGTTTTAAAGAATGTTGATGCTGCTCCTTTTCATACAATAAATGTAGATTAGGTTTGTTACAAACTACCAAACCCAGGGCAACATTTACAAAAAAGGGAGGCCGTGCACCATTTTGAAACTAGTATGGCATATTTAGTGTTTAAGTGAACTCAACATGGAGAAGTCCTCACCAGAAGATCCAGTTATGACATTTTGATTCAAACAAGCGAGATTACTGGTCCACGTGTACAGCCGGAGTATTGTGATGTCATTTCACTTCTGATTGACAGGTGGCATGGCATGTAGTGCTGTCTGTATGTTAGAGTCTGTTGTTGTGCGAGTGTATTTACTGTGTGTCTGTGAGTTCATGAGAGCATAAATGGATGTGGCTGACTCACAGACTGCTTACTGACGCAGAAGTGTCTGAGCTCAACATGAACACATCGATCCATAGAGACAGAAAGATGTCAGAAAGCCCACAGACGGGCATCTAGGACCGGAAACTTGCCCTCAGTTCTCAGACTCTAGCATTTTGTTTTATCTTTAATGATTCGATTTAGATGTCAGCATCTCATATTTAAACCGTCTCAGGTGATGTCTCAGACTGTGCTCTCTCATCTTTCATGTTTCTATTTGTAGTGAGTGAACTTCAAATTTCAGCCTCCTTTCAATCTGAGTGCTTATTTGTCTTATAAAGTTTCGGCTTTTTCTTCAGGCTGGTGGAGTCATAGCTAGGTCCATACAGAATTTTTGTCAGCAGAATTCCATGTAGAATTTGGAATGGTGGTAATTCACAATTTTCTACGTGTCTCTTTTATGTTTTTTATTCAGTCTTTTAACTATTTCCCTAATAATGCAAGCTGCTTAAAGGACTGTTTAACATAGTTTACCATGTTTAAAAAATGAAAATGTTTTCATTTGAGTTCTATGAGGAGATTATATATCAACTGTCAGTGTGAATGCACCACACACACATAGGTGCCTCTTTTCACCGGCAGACTTTGCTAGATTAAGGCAGGTTGAGTCAGAGGCAGTGGGTGGGAGATTTCAGTTCTTTTCAGACTTTTAGAAGAAAGATATCAGGCTCAAGTTCCAGAATTGAATGCGTAAAGAAATATAGTTCATGACGACATTTCTCAGTCAGATCTTTTCTAGTAATATTTTCTGCTTTTATGTTGTATTCTACTTTATTTAACATGGCACCTCCAAGTCTTAGTCATACCAAGTCCAATACTGAATTTCAGGAACTTTTCAAAAGAACCCTTTAACATTCAGACTGTAGTTTTATTTTTATTTTGATTAATGTACACAATTATCAGTGCATAATAAAAAGGAGAGGTATTAAACATACATATCTGATCTATCTATAGTCATATACAGTAAGTACAATTAAAATAAAAAACACCCCCATATAGACATTTATATGCATACATATATGAACCACCTCAGAAAAGAAAGAGAGAAAAATACAATAAATTAATACTAGTAATACAATAAAATTCTACTACACATAACAACAGCAAAGCCAAACTGATGCGGTTACCATTTCGATAACATTAACAGTTTACTTAGCTGAGGATGTTTTTATATTCTTTATATATCAACCATTTTTCCCCAGTCCATTCTGAAAACACTTTTTTCATCTTCAACTTATACTTAAGTTCTTCCATCACCAATATTTCTACAGTAATCTGAAACCTCTTTTTAAACATTAAATGTCTTTAAGCCAGTTCCTAGTAATATTCCTTTTTTTAAAGCCACAAGAAGAAGCTTGGACTTACTTACAGGGAAGATCTGAAGGAAAAATTGATTTAATTACTACAATAAAAAAATTGTGTTTTAATAGTAAATCGCACAAATAAGAAAGAAAAGGCAAGTTACACTAGATTAAACATGACATTAAGTAGAAAGACTGAAAGAGGATTTTCTTGTGACGCATGCTGTAATGATATTTGTTTTAACTCCAAAATCATTTTGTATGCTCAGTCTGATGTGTTAAATAGATTTGAGAGAACTGCACTCATCAGTTTCTGAATGCAATACAAAATAAGGGAAAATATTTATTAAAAATGCAAGGTTACAAATTTCTGCAAAGATTTCTGTGGTATTCTTCACACACAGTGTCTGTCTAGAGAGAAGCTTCTGGATTGTTTTTCTGAAAGCATATTCTGTTGTCATCTTCATAGCGTAGTCTTTGCTCTGTGGTGCATGATTGAGGGTCTTGGACTCAGATTCACATAGGATATGCTGTTGTCGCCAGTGTCACGTTTACACACTTAATTGCTTATCAGTGCAGTCAGCAGCTAGCTTTGCTTAAGATCCGTTTACTTGTGCTAAGGTTCTGTTTCTAGATTAGCAGAGATTGGCTGCTCATCACCTTCCACAACCACATATTTGCCATGACGTCATGAGGCAGTCTGCGCAAGGCAAAGATCTACGTTCAAATGCAACAAATCTGATGGGGAGGAGGAGTAGGTGTTCACTAGATGGGATTATTATGATTGACTGAAAGATATGCTTGCTCAGTTCACCTCCCAGAATGCCCTGGAGTGCATCTAATTCACTGCCTGGTTGGCATTTCAATCTGTTAACACACTTCAGCAGGGTGTAACCCCACCAGATCACCACAGAGGATTTGTTCCAATGGAAATCACTCAAGTCTTTCATAGCTTTACCAGAGTTTCTGCTTGAGTGCTTGAGAAACATGTTCTAAAGCTATGTACATAAACCAGTAGGCATCCAGTTTAGAGTCACTTCACAGAAGATATGAGGACATTTATTCTTATTGCCCTGAAGATGGCACTTAACCCAATGTTTTTCTTTACCTAAGCCCATCTATCTTTATAGTTAGTGTACTAAAGTCACTTTAAATGAAGGAATTTCTACTGGAAAGCAGATGGGTGACCGACTTACGCCACTACAAAGTAAAAAGAAGCACAAATTCATGGATGCATTAAAAACCTATTTATGTACGGATCAAACGCTGCTGTTGGAAAAGTAAAAACTCTTTATGTGGCCTCTTTCTAGCTGATGCTAAATAATTGGAGAAACTGGTGTTTTGCCTTTGGCTGTTGAAGTGGGCTGCTTTACTGGAGTGGGTGAGGAAGACCAAGTGTGTACTATATGTGCCTGAAGCAAAATAAAAAAATCTGTATTATGCATAATATATTAAAAGGAGAGCTGCACCATTAAAAAAAAAAGTTAAAAAGAAAGAACTGTCATGATTCAAACAATATTCTGAATCGCATTAAGCATGTGGCACTGGAAGGAGATAACACTGCATTTATATTGAATGATTCAGATGTGATTGAGTGCGTGTATGTGTGATCACTCAGACTCTCCGATGAGCTGGGGATGCATCCTTTCTTCCGACAGAGGCTTTGGCTTCTTGTTTATGAAAAGGAAGACGTAGGTAGACTAATGCTTTATCAAATGTCAGAGCTGGTTCACTTCACTTTATATGCTGACAGTTTGGTTGGCCTTGAGAGTGAGTCATTTGCATGCTAAAACAGTTCTTCAAAGAGCCGTGTCCAAAGATTTTTTTTGTTTGTTTTTGAATAGGTATGTTTGAAAATGAATTGGCGTACTACATACTCAATAATATACAGTATACATCCATTTTATCTTGAATTAAATAGAAATAGTATGTAACAGAACACATTATGCTAACCATAAAAGTTTTTAATGGTTGTGCTGTTTTAGTTTGAAGAAACAGTTTGAAATTGAAATCGAATTTTTTGTAAAATGTAACTACATAATCCAGCTGTATATTTGCATTTGCCATAAGGAGAGGTCTGTCATCGTGAATCGCTCTGTAGATCTGTGTTTTGATCTGTGTTTTGATTTGTTGTCAGCCGCTGTGGTCTGTCTCAATGGCAGATTGTATTCTCAGATATAGTGATATGCGCGGTAGGGGAGGATTACAGTCATAACTTTACTGTTGAATCTGAGTAAACAGAGGCTGGAGACAGATGTGGAGATTGCTCACTCTGATGGCTTTTGTTGGACTGATTCTTTAGACAGCAGGCTGCTCCCTGTTTGATTTGTCAATCTTGGTTAGTCTTCCCATAGGAAGTAACTGTAGATGCAAGGCCCTGCGATATGATTGTGTCTAACACTTTTATGCCTCTTGTTTTCCCCCCCGGAGGCTGTAGCGGCTTGTACAAATCTTGTCTGTGATATTAGAATCGTAAAAGCCCATCGTCACCTGGGGTTTTAGCTCTGTGCTGCGCTTCGAATGTTTACCTCAGGCGTGGATGAAGCTATTCAGGATTTTCAATTTGATGCAGAGCTTCTTGTGTGGGGTTACTGTGCAAAAAACATACTTTTATAAATCCATGAGGTCAGACCTGACACTCTGGCCAAAATTTCACATACATTTATATAAGATTATTTCAGATATCATTTTGTATTACACACATTCAGTGTGGGGTTTTTCCCCCAGTGTTGTACAGTCAGTACAAAACAAAACGAGTTGCACAAAGTATTACAAAGTGCATCTTTCTCTTTTTAATTCTTGTATTAAATGAGCAATTGTAATAAATTTTTATTTAATTTTTTTTATTATAAAATTGGTTTACAAGTATTTCGTTTAAAGTATGGTAAAGGACTCCATCTTTGAATGTATTCATTTAGGTGCATTTATTATTTAACTCGATGAGCAGGCTGTTAATCAGAATGAAACTGACTCATCCATTACTCAGAACAAATCAACTTGTTTTCTGCAACATTACCTCTCTGAAAAAAAAATCATTACTGAATAGTTTTGAAAATCTCAATAGACATCATCATGCGTAAGGTATGTGTCAGCTCTAATTTAATAAAACTGCAGTGTGGTACCTAAAGCGTGGTGTGTGGGTTATTAATGATATTTCAACTACAAGCTTCCGATTTAATGGCTGCCTGCCACTGTTCTGCTGTGAGTAACCTTGGAACAGAGTTAGAAACAGTGGATGTTAGGAAATTATTTAGTCCAATTTCTCAGCTATGCTGCTGACACGCACAATTCATTGGATGTAAACTGTATTTATCCACCATGCTCTGTGCTGTGTGCAAATAATATTTAGTCACAGCTGTAGGGGTCTTCACGTATGCTGCAAACCTGTCATTAACCAGGAAAAGATCACAGGAAACCTGAAATTAATTAGGTAAAGAATGGTGTCACTGTTCTGTCTCCACAGACGTTTCATCATTTCTGTCTCATTTCTCAGATGAACAGTGACAGGAGGATACTCCTCCTTTTGCTTTGTAGGGGGTGAGGAGCTTTACTAAACCCTTTCACAAGATGTTATGATGTCCATCTTAAGAGCTGACTGCATTGAAGTCATTAAACGTCACTGAGTTAGTATAAATTGCACGTTTGGCATAGTTCTACATTACCTTTGACCTAGTCATTCATAGCCAGACTGGACTTAATGGGAAAAAACTAATATATAGTACAATTTTTAATGTACATTTATAGAATTGTTTCTTTTCTTACCTTGTCATTATATTAAAATTGGTTATTACAACATTTAAGGGAATTAATGCAAATGTAATGTTCAACATTTATATTGTGGATTCTTCCTTTTGATATAAGGGCACATGTTTAAAAAAAAAAAAAAAAAAAAAAAAAATATATATATATATATATATAATACATTTCTAATATGTTTTTATATAGAAAATATATTTATATATTAATTTTATTTTGGTATGTTATACATTATATGAATATAAATATATACATGTAAAAAATTAGCAAACTATATGATGTATTTGTGTATTTATATATATATTCATAATATATACATAATACATACAGTATACACAAAACAGAAACTTTTGTTTTGGATGTGATTAATTGTGATAAATGATTTGACAGCTCTACTACCATTATCTTATCGTTATAAAAATGCACAAAAAATTGTTTATGTAGTTCCAACACAAAATAAGTATTAAGTAAATTAAGCAGACTGAGCACAATTAAATAAAGTTGAGATAAAATGTTAATTAACTGCATTGCTGTAGCTCAGTAATTCTGCAAATGAAACAAGCTGAAAAATAAATACATGACAAATTCCAGTGGGCTGTTTAGGGCAGGTTTATCACACATAGATTATGCTAATAAACTAGCCTGGAAAGTGACCTAGCGTGAAACATGAAGTCTAGTCAGTCTTCAAAAAAAAAGAAAAAGTGCAGCGACAATTGCTCACCATAGTTTTTGTTCCTGCACTATTCACTTCTGATTAAAAGGTTTGATTTATGCAATGATTTTACATACATAATGAGAATAATTTCCTCTAATAATGCCCATGACAGCAGCATGACTGGCACAGCACACAGTATTAACATCTGTGACCAACAGAAGATCCTTCTGTATCTCGCTCACTCATATTAGGCAAATCAACCTTGCTCTGTTAATGTTCATGGTTATTACTAATAATTACATTTATCATTTGTTGTTAAATTCTTAACTTGCTAAAGTAAATGGCTAAACTCTTGATTCTGGTCTTCAAATATCTTGGGATTTGATGATGAACCTCTTATTGTTTGCTTATTGAGTGAAGAGTTTTCATGGAGAAGGAACATAATGAACATATGCAAAAACAACTGAAATACAAGTACGTGTCCTTTCTTGTGGACACGAAGTAAGTGAGCAGTGATCTGGCCGTGTTCATACTGAATGTTGAGTTTGGAAGCAGCACACTGGGCCAGGCATGAATCAGAGATCAGTAAGTGCTAATGACAGTTGACATGCTGACTCAATCTCAAACACTGAACACACAGCAGCTCTCGTATCTCACACACACACACACGCTTTAGGGGATGGATACGCAGATTATTTATAGCTCACTCCTGCTACGTTATTAAAATGTAGTTTAGATATTTGGTCATTAGCATTGGAACATTATTACATTATTACACCTCTCATCTCTAAAGGTTTACACTCTTGCTTATGCATGATCAGATATTCATTATTGTTGCAGGTCAGCCTGACTGTTGAGGTTAGATTCAGCAGTGCTTAAATAGAAAATAGAAAGTGATATGAAAATGTCTGATTGATCTCTAATGTCTCCGTGAGCAGACACAGTGGTTATTTTCTATGCTGAGATTTTGGATGTCTTGTCATCATATCAGCGTCTTTGAGAGAGTCCCACACATAAGGAGGTAGTTTTGGAGAGGAAGTGACAGTTAATGCGGTGATTGTTCCCAGTAGCGCTGCATAGGCTGGAGTGTCCGTGTGTGTGTGTTTATGGGATCACGCCTTAGGCTGCGGCAGGAATAGCTCTGACATGGTGACAGAAGGCCAGAGAAACATGGCTACTGCCGCTCGCAAATCTCAGCAGGGAAATGTCACACGTTTCCTCCCTGATTTCAACACACATGAACGCACAAATACGTACACAGCCGACGCCGGGGATCGAAACAGCCCTTTCACTGTTCTCTGAACAGCAGGATGTGCACACATTTACAAATGAATCATGCTCTGACATCCAGTGTTATTCAACTAGTCTGCTAACTTTACAATCGAAAAGAAGTCTGTATAAAATAGGGGCAATATACTGTTTTGATATACTTAAAAAAATAATAATTACCTACATTTTGAATGACACACTGCTTTGTTTTTGTGTTTTATGGTTAAACATAACATAATGTACTGGCAAAAACTTTCATTTTCTTGTAATGGCATTCAAACATTTGTCAATGACATGACAAGAAAATGTTAGTTTAATTGAAGAATGCACTTTTCTATTAATTAACAAAAGCAAAAAAATTTTTTATTAAATTAATAGGCTACTTTTTTGACAGATACTTTTAAAATTAATATAAAACGCAACTTTTTTTTTTAACATTTCAAGAAGAAATTTTCAAGTTTCTTGATTCTAAAATAAAATGTAATCCAGTTTTAAATCACAGGAAATAATTACATTTTAAAGTTATTTTAGTTGAAATTGGTAATATTACTCTTTCTCCTGTATTTTAATCAAGCAAACGCAACCTTTTTGAGCATAAGAGACTTCTTTCAAAAACATTTTCAAAAGCACATCCTATTTTCCCTCCTCTTTATCATGCACTCTCTTGTCATTGGCCCGTGTTGTCCTATATGCTTCCTGCCTGTAGCAAGCATCACTGTGAGTCAAGCAGTGTCTTTCTGAGACACATGATATATACAGTACACAAGAGGAATTAACCCTAGAAGCAATGATAAAAGCATGAAAAAGCAGCTCACGTCAGAGAGACGGACATGCTCAATCTCATGTCCTTGCGAGGCAGGGAGTGACCTGTTTGGCTGCTCCTCAGGGAGCCAGTCTGAATTCCGGTCACATACTTGTGCATCCTCCCACCTCTGAGCTGGACCAATCACAGCGCTTGTCCTTTCTCACCGATGATGGGGGCCTGTGAAGCACCTCTTTAATATTCCATGGCTCTGAAGTCAGTCAAGGTCATCGAAACGACACTGCGCCTCATCTCTGTGACAAGGTGCCTCGTCCTATCAGCTGCAGGTCTGTGGTGTCCTCTTTCACAGATCATCTCAGTTTGACACATCATTTTCCTACATGTCAACCTGTCTGCGCTCTCCTCAATATCTGCCGTCAGTCCACATTTGAGATGAGCTCAATACTGGGACATCTGACACCTGCTCGTTTCTTATCCATCTGGATGCGGCAAATAATTTAAATGGTTATCAGAGAAACAAATAAGGGTCAGGGGTCTGTATAGAAGCTTGTATTTTCCAATAAATTGGGCATGTCAGTGATCCGAAGATTAATTTTGGTACTAAGGCTTATGGAGAATCTGAACCCACAGATTAGATAAGCATGTCACAATAGAGGAATTATGATCACCGGTCCGTAATAGGCACCGGCTCCAAATGACACGCCGGACGCCACATGGAAAATGGCATGCAGCGTTTTTGGAAGCGATTCTGTTTTCATGTGCATAAGGCCATTAATCCTAAAGGTTGGCAGTTCACAGACATCATAATGAGGATCTTGGCTATGCTAAGTGAGAGCACCAAATGCTGGGAATTCTCCACGTCGTAGACCTGGGCCACCGTTGGGCACCCAGATGCTATGGGTTTATCTGTTGTTACCGTCTTTGCTATAAATCACTTGTCTCTGAGATGAAGTTTGTCCGTCCAACTCGACTTGAAGTGTTAAATGGACAGGGGCCATTTGCGCCTCTAGTTTCGGGACATCAATGAAGCCTTTGGTATTTATTGCATCTGTCAGGCCAAAGCTGTCAGGGAATGGATGCTTTATTTACTGCAACATTTTTTTTGTAGTTTCTCAGAAGTTTAGCTGCCAAGTAAGCGATATTGACTAAGACTTTGCGGGAGGTGTTATCCATTGACTGTGGCTTTAAGTGTTATTTGCAGGATGTAATGTTAGTGGTGGCTTGAAAATGAAAGAATGAAAAAGTCTGTTATGCCAAAGGGAAGTGAAGAGTGAGAGAAAAAAATCAATATGAAAAATTAGCCACAGGAAGTTTTGTGCCAAAGGATCCATGTGTTTTGTTGTGCATTATGACTCAAGGCTATTTTCCACAATTTAAATTTAAACCTCTAAGAGTAAAACAAATCATATTCACTGCCCACAGCACAAAATTACATTTAATTACATCTTTATTTCTTATGTTTAGTGTATTTGGAGGGGGGAGAAATTGGTTGGCAAGATTTATACATTTCTTTTAATAGAATAATTTTTTTGCCATTTTTGTATCAATGGAAAATATTATGATTTAAAATAACTAAAAATAAACAATAATAATATTTTGTTTATATAATAACGACGTTTCAGCATTATTACTTCATAAGATGTTTTTTTTTTCATGTTTCTTTGATGGATAGAAAGTTGGTTTGTTTGAAATATTGAGCATTAGAAATATCTTTACTGTCACTCTTGATAAATTCAGTGCATCCGTGCAGAATAAAATCTATTAAAAAAAATCATGCTGATCCTAATATATATATATAAATAAAAAAATATTCAACATATTGTTGGAAAGTGTTTGTGGACAATTCCTAACATTACAACATTTTATAACATTCAGCCCATTTATATTGATGCTACCAAAGCTACCTATCAAAAACCAATCTAGCAAGGGCAAGGTTACGGGTTCAGATATCAGGGATGTACGCCAATAACTGTTTGGATAAAACCATCTGCTCAATGTGTGAATGTAATGCAAGCTGTGAATATGACTGTGTGGTACACTGTACACTAATAATGCTAGTAGTATTATTTTGCGCCATTATAGAGTGTAATGCATTTTGTCACGGTGTACAGTTTTCACAGGTGCTAAAATTGGATGATGCAGCTGAGTGGTGAATGTTGAAATAGAATAAGAGAGATGGATGGAGCTGACTCAGATCGACGAGTGTGTCTTCTGGAATGAATTTAGGGAGGTGGTCCTCTCAGGGGTCTGTGCTCTGGACACTGAGGGTTATGAGGGCTTGACTGCAGCAGCCCTTTCTCATCAGAGCAGTGTCCGTAGCACTAACTCGGCACCAGACCAGATTAGCTCAAACACAGGATCAAATCAGAATCGTTTAAGATTCTATAGGGAATTTCAGGGGAAACCACACTCATGTATGTAAATCTCTGTGTGAAAGTATTCCCTTAGCGTCACAAAACTGAAGCTGAGCCACTGATGTCAAATGGACTGTTTAACTGGGATCATTTCAGTTGGTTTGCTGTCGGTAGAGGGTCCGGTGACTCTCTGATTCAATCAAAAATATCTTCATTTGTGTTCCGAAGATGAATGAGAGAGTGAACTAACCCTTTAAACCCTGATTATAGTTTGATAAAACCAACATACCTCTACACTAAACAGCGGCTGCATTCGGCGATTTAGGCTTTTACTTTTTTCTTTTTTTTTTTTACCTCATGCCTCATCAAAGTCGTATAATTTGACTGCATTAACGTTATATTAACTCAGATATTTGGCAGTCAACTGCTCTAGCTGGTACAAGAGAAACCCGTAGAAATCCCAGTATAACTGAACATTAAACGCTAACAGTCCTCTCACTATATTAATCTTGCATAAAAAGCACATAAAATAACACTTAATTTCAACATTTATTCTCCATATGCAGTATGACACAATGCATGCTGGGAACTAGAAATCTCATTCAGTTTAACTTCATGTTTTGCTGGGGTTGGTTGTTGCTGTTTTTTAATTTAAAATTCGAGTCACTAAATATTGTTTCACCCATTTTATGCTCCACCAGTTAAAAATCTGCCTAAAAAAGGTCTAATTACTTTGAACAGCAATTGTAATCACAATGATGGTGATTTTGCTTTCTGAAAATGAGCAGACTAATTCAGTTCTATTGTAAGTTTCACACCGAGACCCCAGGAATACATTTATGTTGTTTATATGTCGACTATCTGTTCTAACACCCAGCGTCTTCACAAATCAATGCTGTGTTTCCCACTGAGAGGGTAATTGGAAGACCGTGTCCAGTAGGTGCCATTTCCCATGGAGTTGGGTGGTGAATTATTCACCAGTGCACTCGCTTAAGAGACTGCTGCCTAAGTGTGCGCCTGTGAATTCCAATCAGATGGGTCACGCTGAAGACATTTTTATCCCTTGAGCTGTACAGTAGCTTACAGCTTGATTATTTACATAATTAAAGCATTGGCGTTGAATCGGAGGGGGGCTTGTGTTTGTGTGGGCAGCCTGGTTGAATGATAATATTTGTGTTGTGGTGTTCGGTGTGCTCATGAATATGTAAATCTGTCAGGTGTGCAAATCTGAGGTAAATTGATGGTTTCTGAGGTTTACTCTGTCTAATGAGAATGGAAGGGAAACATAACATCTACATTTTCGATTTAATCTTGTAGCCAATTGATGCACATGTGTCTTTGGTTATGGATAATGCTGAGTTTGTCGTGGTTGCGATTGGACGGCGGGTAGGTTGTTAAAGTACAGTGATGTTTGTTTGTAGTTTGACGCTTGTGTTGTCTCTGCACCTCTGCTGTGCCACTGATTGACGTCACTGGAGCTCAGCAGGTTCCTGTAGGGTTCCTCCTATGTGATATTGTGAAACTAGTTGTAGTCGCAAATGCTCTGTGGTGTCTCCTGTGGGAATCTGCTTTTCTGAAAGTACTGAACTGAGAATGTTCTGGATGTGTGTGTTCTTACAATGATGGTATTTTAACCCTTTCAGAGTTAGACAATTCACTTGAAAACTCAGGAGTGTTGTATGGTTGCTGCTTTGGTTGCTAGGGTTGCCTTACAAACTGCTTAATTGCTTGCATATTTATAAAGCCTACACTATAGCCCTTGGGTTTGAAAAATTGTTCAATGTTTTTTAAATAATGCTCACCAAGGCTACATTTATTTGTTTAAAAAAAAAGAAATGTGAAATATTAGCACAATTTAAAACAACAACTTTCTATTTTCATAATGTCATTTATTTCTCAGTACTATGTGACCTTCAGAAATCATTCTGATATGCGGATTTGGTGCTTTTTCGATTTTTTTTTTTTAATGTTTGGTGGAAACCTTGATGCAACCATTATTTCTCACGTTCGCTGAAGTTAAATTAATTTAAAGTAATTAAAGCAATTTAATTAATTAATTACATTTTAATTTAAAGTGTCTACTGTAGCGTATTTATTCAACTCTTTGCCCTAAACATTATTTGATTTAATATTTTAAAATAATGAATTTACAACATACTTTTGCTTTATTTTCAATGGTAAAGACCTTTTTTTTCTTTACACTAAATATAAAAAAGAAAATACCAAATAAACATCTTGATTATGTATACTTTCTTTCTTGATTGTTGCTTAAAAAAAATGAAGAAATCTGAATCAGCCCAGTTGTTTGTAAAAATTCGGAATCGGGCATTAAACATCATGATCTTGCATCACTAAAATAAATGCATAAGTATAAGTGTAGCATGATAATAAAATATAAATAAGTAAATAACATTGTTGCAAGAATTAAGAAGTTTTTACATAATTTAGTTTCATTCTTTGAAAGACGAGCCTTATGCATTAACTCTATGTAATAAGAAATACTTTTTTATTGTGTTTGATGCCCAATCTATACCCCTAAACATCATGTAAAATCATAAAATTTCAAAGGTATAAGGATTTGTTTAAATCGTTGATTTATATGGATCTAATACAATTTCAGTGCTTTTTGTTGTTAGTGCAGAGGTCATTTTGTTCACATATATTATTAAGATACTTCTTGTGTGTTGTCAAACCACAAAACAAGCTCATTCTCATCTTGTGAAAAGCTGTATCAGTTGGCCATTTTCCTTTCCAACAGCCCCATGAGATACTAACACCTGTAATATCACTTTTCATCACTTCCATGAAAGTCTTTTGAAAGATCATGCATCTATTAGATAGTCGCGGCAGGATAATGTGGAAACCAAATTCAGATTTAGGAGTAAATATGTGTTTAAGGCTTTGAAGGTGGGAAACTCATTCATCACGTCTCTGTGTTTCTTTTAACAGTTTTTTTTTTTTCTTCGGCTCATTTGCATGCCATTTCATCTGAACCACACAGCTTACTCTTTTGGTTTCCCTCAATATCTGCCACTAATATGAAGAGACTCATCTGCAGGCCGGCTACATCACCTGTCAGCTAAATTATTCATGGGATCTGTTAAAAGTGCACTTTTGAAGGGGCTTGTCAAGAGGCAGAGAGAAGTCAAAATGCCCTAATTAGAATACAGTGGAACCAGCGCTGAGAAACAATGTGAACTCGACTAAAAATGTGTTTAGGTAGTTATCACATGGACGTGCACAGCGAGAAACACAATGAATATGGTCAGAAAATTCTATGTAGTTGTACTTCTGTAAAGTGGATCATCCTTTTTAAACCGTCACATGTATGTGTGTATGAGTTTGTTTTTGTGAATCATATTTCAGGTCATGACTGTACTGGGCCATGTGAGAAGCCTTGAATCCAGATTCATATTTTACTGTGTCTGTAAACACCAGTTTCATGATGCAACTTGAAACGGCAAACACCGTGCTATATTTAAAACAATAGCTCTTTAGCACCCTTGTTTTTGCTTGTAATATGTTACATGAGGAGCAGTATGAATATCTGTATGCTTAGCTGTTAAGGTCATAACCATAAGCGTCAATGACATGGCAGCATTTATTTATTATCAATTCATTAAAAAAACAAATCCATTAAAATGCGGTTACTGAAAAGCATTTATATATATATATATATATATATATATATATATACATATATACACTCAACAAAAATATAAACGCAACACCTTTGTTTCTGCTCCGATTTTTCATGAGATGGACTTAAAGATC
>JAUCMU010000024.1:371569-385734 GCA_032275025.1 Enteromius treurensis
AAAAGACAGCCTTATGCACCACTCATCCCTTTGCAATCAAGAACAAATTCTCTGTCATCTCTTTAGGAACAGCAGTAAAATCCTCTCCCATTAATGTGTTTGTATGTATTTGTGAATCCTTTGCTCCTCCAGTGCTGTAATTGCAGTAATGGCTTTGCAGTGAGCTTGTGCGAGAGACGAGCGCAGTGCTGGCACCGATGTTTCCAGATGAATAACTGGGTCAGTTTAAAGACGATGCCCCTTATCGTCTCAGATCATCGGGAGTGCTCAAAAGCTCAGCTTTTCAGCAAACAGCCTTAATAAAACTCACTATTCAGCTGCAAGGACATGAATGTTTGTCTTCCGTGAGTTTATTTAGCACGGTAGCTGAATTCTGTGAATTTATGCATTCAAATGGCCTTTTCTCAAAACAAGTGATTTTTCTGTTATTTGTAGTACATTTCCGTTTCCTGTTTCATGTTTGAAGATATTCAGTGTCAATGTCACCAACCTGCTGCAAAGACTCTGGTTAAGGTCACCTACAGAACAAGCACACTGTGCCCTCTTGTGGAAGAAGACAACTATAAAGTCAAATGAGAGACATCCGGTATCAAAACTGCATTAACATGCTCTACCAGCATCTTTGATCAAAAGCAGCTCTTCTGAATGATGTTTGAGTGTCTAGTATCTCTTGCTTTCTATGGTCTCTGCTTATCTTGAGCAGCACAGCTCCTCTTCCTGCAGCTGCTACGCACTGGAACTCGTTATCACCCAGACAAAGAGCTCCAATTAAAAATGCATCAAGGTGTTTTCTCAGTAGACAATGTGGGATATCAGTCCAAATACAGGCTTCATGAAAATAATCAGCCTCCGATCATCAATAATGGATGCAGTGATCCGGCTTCTACGAGAGGTTTTGTATTTTGCTTTGACAGGGTAATGTTAAGCTTAGCCAACCGCTTCATGAACGTCAAAAGAATGCTCTTGTAACGCAGTATGAGTATTGTTGGGGGTCACAGTGACAGAATGGCTCACCAACTGCTTTAAGTTTATAGCTGAAGACTACATAATGTGAACAAATGCTGTAGTACCTCAGAGGGACCTGCAGTTTTTTTCATTAATTTGTGTTGATGTATTTAGTGTTGACAGTTTTTAATTGTTTAGCTATTCTGTAAGAATTCAGTACAAACTAATTCATTTATTTATTACTATTTTAATTTAATTGATATTATGAGAGACTTTTTTACCAACCCAATTTTGAGCATTTTGCAAGATTAGGTGAGCTTTTTTTTAAAACAAAATATAGAATATTATTTTAAGTTGATTTTGAATATCCATGTATCCATAACAGTAAAATATAAGATACAAAATTCACGGCATGCATTAAAAAAGCAACAAAAACATAAACATACCGTTATGTAACGACAGCTAATTTAATGTATGGTAAAAACTATAATGTAACATAATCTGTGTTTGGTCCAATTATTTTGTGCACAAGCACACAATGAATCATTGTGCCTTAATAATACTGAAAAAAAAGCTAATCGCTTGAGCAGAACTCGTCTGTGTGTAGAATTACTTCTCAAAAGACCCCTGCCTTTGACCTCAAGAGTTGAGCCAGTATAGTTCTCCACTGTTGGATACACAAACAGCCTGTCTGGCAGCTGCAGTTTCCAGTCTTTAATGTTTGAGATGTCCACTCTCCGGCCAATAGCCCTTGCCAACCTTAAGGGTCAAGAAGCTCCAATCACCTAATACCACACAAAAAGAGACTTTTCCATTCACCTCGAAACTCAACCTAGGCCAGTGACAGGATGTGTTCCATTTCCAGTTTTAGAGTGCCTAGAGCGTTCTTTCACATGCTTTTCATGACAGATTTGATCGTGACTGAGTTATTTAAGCGGTAAAGCTGTGTTTGATTGGTGAAACAGTCAATAAAGTAACAAGCCTGGCTTCAGGTGCCTAATTTTAGAAACGGTCAAGTCATAACATATTCTGTCTATTTAAGCACTCTTTGAATGCTCTATTGACCACTCAGAAGCCAGCACAGGAGCTGTCTGTCATAATAAGATTCTAACTACATTCAGTGAAATAAGAGACTGTTTATGTTGCATGATTGTGGTGCACACTGCTAGACTGTTCATTGTTGTCAGTAAAGAAGCTGGCACACTATAGTGTGGAGATTAGAGATCTGAAACAAGAAGTTGTTTGAGAAGCGTCCTCATTTAGTCGACTCAATAAGAAACAGCATTATAAATCTCATCATATTGCATTTTTTCTCCCCTTTTTACTGCGCAGGGATTTTAAAACTAATATGGTAGTCTGCCAAAAATCTACTTACTGGAAAAGACAGGCAAGAGTACTTCGCATCTCTGCTCTTTAATCAGAAGCGTTGGGCATTTGCATTTCTGTGGTCTGCAGTTCAGATGCTGGATATCAGACATATGTATGTGTGTCATAGACCATTTTTATAAATGTCACTGTTGAGGTTTGAAGTCATTTTTTGATAAATGATCAAGAACACAACAAGTCTGCTATTCAAATAAAAATAATAACCAATCTATTTGCCACACAAAATGTGATGTTTATTGTGTTTATTTCAACAGTCTATATTTATAGTAAATGTGTTTTAAATTTCCTCAATCCGAGATGGCAGTGAATATTATTGTATGATGTATGAAGCAGCTATAGTATATTATTCTGTAGAATTGTCAAGAATTGAAGACTTCTGAATTATTTTTGTGCATGACACATTTTCGCTTGTTTTCTTTGTGCTTGATTTTTCGCGTGTCGCTCTTTCCCACTGGTTTGGGAAGCTTTGTGGTTGACACTGGTCAGCACACTTGATGGGTGTATATGCATGTGTACTACTCCAGCACGCACCATCACATAGCAGCCATTCGATAGCAGTTGTCTCACTTTCACCTGATAAGGGGATAGTGTGCATCACACATGCTGCGTCCCAGAGAAGATCAAATGATTTGACCTCTGGAGCTCTGTGGTCCCCACACCCCTGTCTTGTGCCCTACGCTCCACTGAGTCGGGGAACTAGTGCAGGGGCTTCCCATTATTCAGTGTCAACTGTAATTGTTAGCATGTGTTTTTCACAGACATATACACATATTTCCTTTGTAAAGTAAAAACATATACTAGCGTTTAAAAATTGGGAGCCTGTAATAATGAGGAGGAGTCTGTTAATCATAATAGTTGCTCCAGCAACAAATCAGCATATGAGTTCTGAAGAGTCATGTGACACGTAATAATGCTGAAAATATAGCTTTGTTTTAAACAATTTTAAAACATAATAAACAACCAAACTTTGTCTTGGACTCACAACTAAAATGCATATAAATCATAAGTCAAAAAAGGGCACTGTGATTTTATTTATACTTATAAGTGACATTACTTTGACCACCTAATATGCATCTATAAATGTGTAAATAATCATGGTTGTTTATATAGAAGTGTCTCTCAAAGGTTTTCTCACTTAATTAAATTTATTCATATGTCTGAGAGCTCAGACTGGAGCTGCATATCTAACCCTAGTGAGCTGCTGTGTCCCTTACATAGACCCTTCACGTGCATGTTAGAGCGTTCAAATGCACCCACGATGCCCATAAACAGTGCTTAGATTGACAGCCCACTAGGTTTGGAAACACAGCCTGATTTGGTGAGATCACAAACAGATTTATTATATCTCATCTTCACATGTAGCATGGGTGGAAATGAGTTGTGCTCGTTGTTGAACAGCTCCAGGATTAAACTGTTCTCTGTAAGTGGTACTGTTCTCAGTGGACCTTCACTAATGATATCTTTCCCCTTTCTCTCTTTTCCGTCTCTTTCCCCCTCCAGGTGGTGTTGGTCTTTGCACTCAGCATCGGAGCTCTGGGAATATACTTCATAGATTCTTCAGAGTGAGTAGTATTCTGATTCAACAACTTTGGTCTGAATTATTTATTGTCACATGCGTCAAAGGCCTTAAACACAGATGTTTAATAATGAGATCATGAGAAGTTATTTCCTTCGCCTCTTTTCACTATGAAGACATTTTCTATGAATGGCACAAAACAGGGATATACAGTAATAAGGAAGGCAGGGTCAAAATGTAGAAAATGACAAGAAATCTTTTACTTTATACGTTTGAAATGTATTCTTATTACTGATATTTGCTATTTTAAGATTTAATTTTTAAGATAAGTTAAAAAAGGTTTAAAGATTTTCTAGCAGTAAAACAGTTTTTTGTAATACATTTTTAATTATAAAACTGTATGCCACATTCTGTAAAAGGGTTGCAGATTTAGGTTTAGCTTTAATAAATGAAGACATCACTCAGTAGGAGCTCGTTAAATTGGGAATAACATTGGTTTGTAAATTTGTAAATTTTCCAAACATTAAAGAAATTAATTTGCATTATTATAATAATTTTGCAGGTTGAAGCTTGAAGAATGCATTAATTACTCTAAATTATCTTAAAATTGATAGACACGCAGGTCAGGACTTCTGTACATAAGGATGCATAAACCAACCAATGGTTTATCATTAGGAGTACAAGGCACAGATGGTAGCAGGGCAGTCTACAGTGTTAAGGTACTATTTTCCCATATAGATAATAATACCATATTAATGAAGCCTACATTCATTGGTACTGTTAAGGGTACCATTATGTAATTTAAGGTTTTGTTCTGTAATGTTGGACTTAAAAAACTCAGCCTTGGTGTGACGGGATTATTTTGTCAATGAAAGCCAAGCAGGCCAGTTTCCATGGTTACATTAGCTGAGCATCTCTGCTGCCCACCTCTCTCCCCTGTGCTCCCTAGAGAAAGGTGTGCTGTTAGCCGTTGCCCAGGCAACCAGGTATCACAGTTTTCAAGATGAACTTAGCTCAAGGTGATGGCCCGTCAGTGCGTACTTTTACATCAGTGATTGTATAATAAGCAAAACTTATTATGCCGCTGTGACTACAGAGTTTGTTTGAGGTGCAGATTGCTGTGTTGGCATTGCACGGCATATAAAAAGCCAACACGTGCTGTTCAAATCTAAGCTAAGCTCTCAAATGAGCATGTGTATGGTCTCGTATAAAGTCTTACATACAGTACAGTCTGTGTGTGTGCATGCTGGAGCGAAGCAAGGCATGATGGGAGATTTTAATCCTTATAATGCTGGGATCAGGATGGTAAAGGAAGCGGAGGGAGGGGCGAGCTGCTGTGTTCATGCATCATTCAGAAAAAAAACCCTGATCTGGCTCCTCATTTACAATTTTCATATTACAGCTTAGAGTCAGCTGGCTTCCTCATTTGAGTGCATATGTGAGACAGATGATAACCAGATTAGATGAGGTCAGTTGAGTTTTTCCTGCAGGACACTGTTTTTACTTTAATTCCATACATTTTTGGAAACCCTCAGAATTTTGGTGGGCTTTATTGTTTGTAAATGCATTTCTAGTTTTTATTTAAATTTGTTTGTTTGTTTGTTTGTTTTTTTATTACAACTTGTCATCTAAGTAATCTGTGGTTGCATTTTCTTAAGATATTTTCAGATGGGCAGTCTTTCAATAATATTACAACCACAATACTAGGATCTTCACATTACAGAGACAAATTCGGTGGTGCGTGAACACAGCTTAAAAGGTTATTCTACTTTGATTGGTATTGATTACCTCGTCGGTTCAACCGACTCATTTGTTACATTTAAATGAGTCAGCTGACTCTTTCTGAGCTGTTCTTTCACATGTTGAGCTGCATATTTGTTGTGGTCAGAAAATCTGACCTATGATATATGAAACGGTTAAACAGCAATACAGTGTGTCATCTAAACTAACAAAGCTTCTTTTTGTCTAACACCATTTATATTTCTTTCAGGATTACGGCTATAATTATTACATTTACATTTATTCATTTGGCAGACGCTTTTATCCAAAGCGACTTACAGGTGGGGAAAACAGCAGCAATTAGTCCTAAAGAGGCAAACAACAACTTAGGAAGTGCTCATTATACCGTATAACAGGCAATGTTTAGATAAGTGCAGGCCAGAAAGGGAGAGAAGGGATAGAGTTAAGAATTTTTTTTTAAGATGTCAAAATTATGACAAAGCTGTTTTGTTTATTTTTAAGTTAGCTAGGATACAAACAGAAATTGTAGACAATTAAAAATATGATAACAATATGAATAATAATATTCTAGAATTTAAAAATTCAAGATGTTCATGTCTGTCTTTCTGCAGTCACAAATCAGTATTGAATTTTACTAATACCGATAGCTATGTTGGACCACACTTGTCGATAACCGATTAATTATCCGATTAAAACCTTTGTCTGTTTTAAATGTGCATCTGAAATGTCAGCGCTGTCCATACTGTGCTCTCTCAAGGCAGCGTGCGCACTCTGTCCAACTTTGTCAAAATTGTTGTTTTACTATTTATTTTACGTAAAGGGTGTCTGACTTTCTTTGCACGTTCAAAAGCTGCTCGCTACTTCCACATAAAATAAGTGTGCTTGATTACGTAATGTGATCAAAATGTGTATTTTTATTAGAAAACGAGCGGTTGTTTTTCTAGATAAAACTCTCATTCCTTTGCTGTGATCATGTAGAACCCTTTGAAACTGAAATTTGAACCCACTGGCCACAATTGAATCCGACTATATGGAGTAAAATCCTGAATTCTATTCGACTGAAGAAAGATATAAACATCCTGGAATGCATGGAGGTGAGTAAATGATCAGGAAATTTTCAGTCTGTTAATTTCATACTTGACTCAAAAAATATATTCATATATTTTTAAATCATTCTGTGGCCCCTAGTTGAGGACCTCTGCTCCTTCCTGTTTAGGTGAAGAGGTGGCTCTTCCACAAACTGACTGACAGCATAGTCTAAGCTGTCCTGTCACATCTATTGTCTGAGGTCTCAGTCAGGGTTTATATATATTTTTTGATGTCCTGAATTCACTAGCATGACAGTGTGGGTGGATTCCAGATAGCAGAGCCTAACCTAGTGATCTGGATCTGTTATTAGACTGGACTTTTTGTCAGATTGGACATCGCTCGAATCATTTCTGTAGGGAGACTGAACAGTGCGAGACGTGGATGATAGCCATTTAGTTCTCTGTACTTAAAAGCATGACAGACAGTGCTGTGACACCTCAAACAGTGCAGCGGTTAACTCATGAGTGAGCAGCTGAGTGATAGAAGTACTTACCTGGAAGGATGTTTTTCTAATGTATTTCTGGGGTCCTAGAGGAACTTATCAGGCGTTTTCGGGACCCCCTAGGTGGATTGAGATGTGTGTGGATTGAGCATGAAAGGCTTGTTGAATTTTGAGGTTTATAATATCACATAATACATTTACAAACCTCAAATCCATTAAAATATACACAGTACTGTTCAAAGGTTCGTGGTCTGTAAATTCTCTTATGCTGTTTTTTAAAATTATTTTTTACAATTAAATAAAGGGGTTTCATTTTTCATGTGTGTTAGCATTTTCATGTATTAATATCCAAGACCCCCTCTGTTATAAATAGAATGCTTGAATTCGCTTGTTCACTTGTGTGTGAGTGTTTTGTTTTTGGTCTGTGTCTTTTCCGCTCAGTTCTGTTGGAGATCAAGTTGTGACAGCGGTGGTGGGTGCTGTGATGTGCTCTTAATGATCTGCCTTGAGTTTGGCTCTAGAGTTACCGCCTGAAGTTCTGGCAGCTGAAACCTCGGCTGCTGCTGTCCTCACCAGAGAGATGTGTGCAACCGACACGCAGGTTTTCACCAACGCCAGCTCCTCGTTTGACCTGCCGTACCGCGTGACTCCACCGTTAATGGTCTCGATAATGGATCATCCGCTGACAACTCTTACGATTCATTTACGCCGCTAATTATCACAACTGTTCAAGAATGTCTGGAATAAACCACACGTCTTTCTCTTGATTTGGCATCTTACTCATGTAAACAGGGAACAGCGGTACATTGAATGCATCTCTCACATAGACAACGTAATCGCCCGTTAAAAAAGCCATCAGCAGACATCTGAAGTGGGGCATTTTGAGTGATTCTGAGCTCAAATGATGGTTGCTCCCTAAGGTAACTCAAAATTTGATGAAGGGTGAAAGCAGCAATTGCAGACAGGAGTGGTGGTGGTGGTGGGGGGGTCTTTTTTCATCGCCTCAGTGCGCACGTCTGGCTTTTAGGGGGGCGCTTCACTCAACACTGTGGATGTACAGCTCACTCTAGTGGTTTCTGTGGATAATCCTCCTTTTGTGTTAGGAGTCACTTTTCAGGACACTATTTCTTTTGGTCAAACTGATCCGCAGTCGAGGAGTGAAAAGACTCTTCAGTGGAGAGACGGAGTGTTTTGTTGCATGACTGTGTTGACAGAAGACTGTTGTTATGAGTCTACTGCACCTGTTGACCCTGCATTATTAGTAGAATTTGCTACGGCAAGCTTCATTTTTACTAATGCTGAATTGTATTCTTAGGGGCAAGAGTATTAAATTGATAGTCATTCTAAACCCCAAACCAAGTTTTTTTTTTTTTTAAGGAATATTTTTGGTGAAAAACAAGCTTTCTGTCCTTGCATAGCATAGACTGCAGCACAACTGCAAGGCTCAGACAGATAGCAAGGACATCAATAAAATTCCATGTGTCCACGTGACATTAGGGGTTCGACCATAATGTTATGAAGCTACAAGAATAATTTTTGTGCATAAAGAAAACAAAATAATGACTTTATTCATCAATTTAAGTCTTTGCTTCATGCATATGGTTCTGTTGATGCTGCGCATTGTTTATAAGCAGAGGAATATGCACGCTGTACATTAAACTTCATAACCATGTCCAGGGATGCAATTAAAGTGGGACTAAATTACCAGGGCCCCAAATTTTAAATAAAATTTTAAGATCACATTAAATGTTGTTAATTAATGTAAACGCTAATATTTTGGGTAAATGCATCAGTTGATTGATGTATTAAATGGTGTCGTAGGTAGTTGTGTACCTCGAGCTTACGGGGGCCCACTGCTTGTGCATAGGGCCCAGAGTTTGGTGCTACACCCCTGACCCTGTCTAATGTCTGGATGACTTGCAATTTTTTGCCCAGCCTTTCTTTATATCCAGAATATACAGACAGTGAACTAAGAGATATGGATGTTCTTGATTCAGCAGCACCACCATCTTACATAGTGATCGTAACCTCATGACAAAGATGAAAGAGAAGACATTGTTGAAAAGTCCTTAAGTGGGTTTTCTTTGTGCATAACAGGTGATCTCCTAAAACTACGGTTGAATGGACTATTTTAACAATGTTCTTTTCTGAGCCTTGAATGTGTCCGTTGTGTTGCTGTCTTTGCAGGGTCAGAGAGCTCTCGGATTTCTTCATAATATATTTATTTGTTTTCTGAAGATGAATGAAGCTCTTATGTGTTTAAAACGACACGAGGGTGAGTTAGTAATGGCAATTTTTTTTCGGGGGGGTGAATTATCTATTTAAACTTCAACCCAAAACTCGTCCCTCTTTGTCTGTTTGTTGGAATTCAACGATTCAGCAACTCATATAACTGATAGACGTGTTCTTATACTTAAGGAAATCTTTGGATGTGAAATTTACTTTTACATGTTGTTTAGATGTAAATGTGTGTTGGCAGTGTGTGTGTGTACACCCAGTGGAGTATGTTTGTTTTTAAAGGGAATGTTTTTGTAAGATCTGCCTAAATGCATCTGTTCACGTGAATCATTCGTGATTTTAACAAGTTTTTGTGATGAATGTGCTAGTTACCAAGTTACACAATGAAGCCCTAAAGTTTACAGTTTCTCAAAGAACTGAGCATCACCTCACGGGAGGAGAGGGGCGGGGACAGCAGTGCTCATTAGCATATAAAGGGGGTACCATTCTTGCTCTAGTTCAATACATTTAATTAAAGATCAAGTTAAAATACATCATATATTAGTGCTGTGTTGTAGTTTTGTTAAAAACTTCTTAACATTGTAGTTCATTGTCATATTTTTTAATGGGAACAGTCTGTACTTTTCCCTCTAGACCATAAAGTCTTTTTTTGGTGCTGAACAATGAAGCAAGAAATATGTAGGGCAACAACAGGGGAAGCTCTCCTTCAAGGGATGCCTTTATTTTGTGTCCCACTTATGACATTTTGGGTGATCAGCGCTCTAGCGCAGTTACATATTGCAATGCCAGAGCCCAGTAGTACTGAATGCTCAATCTCAGCACTAATAAACGTGCAAAGTGACATGGTTTAATGATTTATTAATGCAGTGAGTCAGAAAGATGAAAGATACTTTTGAAGCTGGTTAGATGAATGGATGCTTTTAGGCCGAGCTGTATTAACCTGGAAAAGCTTTGGGACACTATGCTGTGAAAGGCCAGGGAAATACATGGCCTCTTCACTGAGAAGCCACAGAAATAAACATCCTGGCACTGCATTGCAGGGATGAATAATCCACCCAGTTTAATTCTAGTGCAGCGTCCCTACGCTTTGAATATCTCCCACACACCAGCAGCCTGTTCTTTAGAGAGAGGAGAGGAGGAGGAGAAAGAGAGACATCGGCAGGTCATGTTCTTCAAGAATGTGATGCATGCCTGTGTCTGATATTCAGTGTCAGGATTCAATGTCATATATACCTCTAATAATGCATCGCAGCAGCTGATGAAGTATTTACAGGTTTTAATATCTTCACCTGTAATGGCTTAGTTTCTTAAGATCTCTCAGATGTTGGTTACTTTTAGAATTTATTTTCTGTGGCACTATAATATTAAGCAAAATTGTTTTATTTGGTTACTACAGAGGAGGTTTGCCCTGCTCTGACTCTGCAACTTTTGGCAGTAATAGGGTCTTATCACTCAAAGAAAAGCTTTGATGGGGTCTGTGTTTTCCAAAGGTAATCACACTGAGTTCTTGCAGAGAGCAGGAAAGCAGTTTAAAAAGCTCAGTCCGGCATGACCTCTTTTTGAGGGGGCTTAATCAATAAACAGTTAAGAGATGGCGTTTCAATTCACATGCCTCTCTTTATCTTGCCATTCGTTTTTGTGCAAATTGAGTTCGTATGTGGGAGGCTGGCTTTTCGGTGCTGTGTGTATTTGATAGAACCGGATGGAAATTCTCAAAAATATTCAGCTTGCTTCTTTGAAGATTAGCTAGTCCTCTGTGCATTTCTCCAGCTTGAACAGAGGATTGTTTGAACGCTCTGCCACGACTATCGCAGCAAATATCAACCTCAGCTCCTAAACAAATTTTAGTCTCTCGTCTTCCTTGCTTAGAGCTTTCATTTCCTCCTGTTTTCATTAAGAGGAAGAAAACACAGGGGCATTGCTTTGTGTGTTTTCATCTTTTAGAAGCACATGCAGAGAGCACCTCAGGGAGGAATTAAAACAGAAGGGCTATTTTTAGACCCCCGACAGAGGTTTTAGCTGTCCAGTGCCCTTGCAGGTGCTAAATCACTCTTATTTTAGAAATGGTGCCTTGGCCTAAATCAGTCACTGTTGTATTACCCTAGACCTGTGTGCCGCTCCGGTAGCGTTTCCCGACTCAGACGGCTTACCCATTCAAAAGAACACCCTTTTTTTCTTTCTCTGTCACCTTCATTTTTGGTCTGTTTAAGGCAAGACACCAAGGTGAACAGCGTTAAAATATATTGAAATCACCATACATAATATACAGTATACAACTTTTGTGCAGTACTGTATATTATATATGTGTGTGTGTGTGAGCCTAAGATGCTGGGGGATATTGAGGAAAATACATTGTATGGGTCAAAATGATTGATTGATTTTTTTTGCCAAAATCATTAGGATACTAAGTAAAAATCATGTTACATGAAGATATTTTGTAAATTTCCTACTATACATATTAAAACTTTTTTAATTGTAATCTCTTTTTATTAATAATATACATTGCTAAGAGCAAGTTTTTAGATACTGTATTGTTTAGACAATATTAAATTTTTTACACCCACAGATTTCAGATTTTCAAATAGTAATATCTCTGCCAAATCTTGTCAAAACAGATTTATTCAGCTTTTAGATGGTGTATAAATCTCAATTTTTAAAACATTGACACTCATGAGGGGTTTTGTGGTCCAGGGTCACATTTATGTATCGTATTATTATACTTCTTATATTTTATTTTTCTGTACAGTACTTTGGCCCATTTTATTGTAATTTATAAGTAAAGTTTGATTGATTGATGGATTGAAATGATATGTTTGAATATGGAAATGAGGAATTAGCTATATGCACATTTTGTTGACCTTTCCGAAGGCTTTTAAACAAGTGATTTTTAATAATCAAAAATCATTAGCACTTCATAAGTTGTATAAAATGAGACAAATTATATATGGAAAAACCCTCAGTAAAAACCTTCAGAATATAGAAATAAAACTGTGATTTTAATTTAGGGGTGATTGCATTTTTGTCTGGCTCAGTGCATAAGAAAAAAAAATTCCAGTAATTTGAGAGAGAGAGAGAAAAAATCTCAATTGACAGATGCATGATAAAAATGTTTTTTTTTTTTTGGTTTTTTTTCAATGCCTTGTCTTACACAAAGCTCTGATGCACTGATGGTGATGAATAATGTTGATTGTTTATTACATAATGGGATGTTTGGGCCCATAAGCACGTGGGACAACCATCCTAGGGCTGTTTTTAGGATATGCATTCATTTCATTGCCCCGTTTGAATGAGTTCTTCTTTGTAAAAGATGATGAAAAAGAAACATAGCGAAGCTTAAATAGCCCAGTGCGTGCGTCCGTCAGGGTGACATAGATCTGTATGTACTGACATTGCTGTACGTCCTCCACAGGCACTCGATTAGGAACTGAGGCCACCTAGTGTAAGTTAAATGCTCTGTGGCACCTGAGCACAGTTCACACTATTATTAGTTGGCATTGCATGCTCTCGGCTGACCTCAGAGCAGCTCACAACTTTATAGGGCCTGGGAAAGTGTCACGGATCTGGCTGGAGAATGATACTGAGGCCTTAAGGTGACTTAAGGAGGAAGCTGTTAAAGATTTCTGAGCAGGGATACTTTCTGAATGGATGCCACATGTCAGGAGATCTCTTGTATTGCGGAGTGTGACTTGACATTGAGTTTGAGGATCAGACGCTTTGTGTTTCACAGTTTACACGTGTTGACGGTTCTGCATTTTGAGACATGGCTAATTGTAACTTGATCGAAAGCTCTTCCTGACAAATGAAGGCCTGGTTAAGGTCACACTACAGGCTTCTTTTCCGTATTTCAGCAGTTTTGTCTTCAGTTTTCATATTATTTATGCCTGGTGAACTCAAGGGCTGGTCTCTAAATAACTTCCTACATGAGATCAATGTGAATGTCAGTGAAAGGGCAGCACCACATTAATCTCAGCTCAAAGGCTTCTGGCTTGTTATGAAATTAAGCCTTTTAATTTATTGAATCATTCAACAGTTGATTTAACCATCCCAGATGTATTGAATAATTCAGCAATGCTTTAATGTATTTTAAGATTTTCACTTAAGGTTAAAGGCACTTGGTGCTTTAAGACTGTCCTGAACTTTTCAGTCATCTTATTCCAGAGGAAAACAAGTTAGTGCTTTTTAAAAAACACTTGCTATGATTGTTAATAAATCGCAATTCGTTCAAAATAATTATAATACACTAGTGTTGTCAAAAGACCTGTGTATAAGCTTGCGTGACGTTCCCAGTGATTTCAGCATCTGCTGTCTCAGTGAGGACATAAATACATAACAACATCTCCTGAACTGCTCTGAGTGTCATATTCGCATATACCCATCAAATTAAAAGTTCAGTTTAGACATTGTGGCAAAAATATATTAATATTAGACTATTATTACACTGTATGTGATACTACTACTGTTTAAAAAAAAAAAAATCAAACTTTATTTTTTAATAAATAATCACACAATATTTCTTCCACGTTTTAATTTTAAACTTGAAAAAAAAACAACGAATTTAAATAATATGTTTTTGCTTTGGTACCGAGTTCGGTACCGATCGGTACCATATACAGTGGTACCTTTTAAATGTTGTTATCTTGACAATACTATAATACACATTACATAAATTTGTGTTTTCTTGTTAATAATTGTCGATTCCAGAGAGCCGTGTAATAAGAAAGAATAAAAGTGACTGCTAAATGAATAAATGTTAATGAAAGAACCCCATTATAATATGTACATGAAAACTGTAGAAACACTGGACATAAT
>JAUCMU010000024.1:385834-403740 GCA_032275025.1 Enteromius treurensis
ACATATCTTAAAACATGTCAGTGTCATTGTTCTGTGTTAAGATGCACACCTGTAATATTTTCTTATAAGGCATTTTTTAAAAGTTGCTTAAGGATCTTAATTAAACTAATGCCTAGTCCTGTCTGTTTTCTGTTTCAGGCTGTGCTATGTGAAGCTCAAGTTGTTGTTGATCGCTGTTGAGTACAAGTCTGAGCAGAGAGAAAGCAGGTTTGTGGCCCTTCTGTCTTCAAGTACACCATTCACAATGCACTGACCAAAGAGGGGCAAAGCAGTTGTGTCCCTCATTGGTCCTACAGCCTCCCTTAAGTATAGTTATCCTGTTTTACTTGCTAGACGTTATGTTGTAAGAAAAGGCTGACAGGTTTTCATCATTCAATCTCTCTGCAAGTAATCTAATCTGGTTTCAAATTGAAATCGCTTTCATTGAGACAACAGCATGTTAAGTTCTTGCCGCCGGAGGAAGTTCGCCTTAGCTCGACTCTCACAGCATCACAGTTGCCGATCACTGTCTGTAAGAGTCACTGTGAAGCCAAAGAGCCATGACATCTGCTCAGACTCACTGTGCTGTATTGATGAGGGTTTACTCTCCGAGTAAAGAGCCTTCTATCAATAGCACTTCTGTGGCATTCTGTTAAGTGACCCATTGGAACTAATAACATGAAGTACTCAGTAACTTTGACTTTGCCAAATCCTACCACCCCTTCCCACATCCACAACCTTTGTTCCAATGTTTCTGTACACTGTAACTTTTACTAATACATATCTGTGTACACAGTGTGTACTAATGAGTGTGGTTAAGAACAAAAGTTGGCCTGAAAACACACACATGGTTATGTTTCTTCCCTTTTTTTTTTTTTTTTTTTTTTTTTAATATGGATGGGCGGTATGACAGTATATATTATGGGCCACTAGAAATGTGTGTTCTCTATTTATTTCACAGTAGATGAATATATTGGCAAGTACAAGTTGTTTTTGTTTGTTTTCGTTTTACAGTTGCATCATTGCAAGGAAGATTTCCTACAGAATCACAGTTTAGTATTTTATTGAGGCTTATCCAGTCAATTGAGTCTTAACTATCCATTTTATAATATTAGTTTTATAGTTTTGAATCTTTGTTTTTAACTCGGGAGACACAATACAACATGTCATTTTACTCAGTTACATTGACAAAGTATGACATTTCTTTCCTCAGTAAATTTTAGGTTGAAATGATCTAATGAAATGAATTGTATTTATTTTGTAACGTATTTAGTTCTTGTTATTTTTAACTTACGGTTATTGAAAAAACATAGTGTTCTTGTTTCTGATACACACCATTATCGTATTAAAAACGAGTCATGCTGTGATATAAGATTTTGCCCATACCGCCCACCACTACCTGTTTTTGCCATCTTGTGTCTCAGAGAGATGTGTATTCTGAACAGTAATGCATTAGCGTTCTCCTTTTTCACTCTTTTTGAATCGCCTGCTAAAAAAGTAACACAGAACCTTGTTTTTCCCCAATATTACATAAAAGTCCCACTCATGTCCAGTATTCTCCGTGCCAACACGCAACGTCTGTCAAACAAAAGTTATTTTTTGCTGTCGCTCCGTGTGATACAGTTCATATAATTTGATTACTTTGTAATGGATGGTTGTTAAAGTTTGGTTAATAACTTCACCATACCCCACATAATGGCAAAACGTTTAGAGGGCACAACATAATCTTTTAGCGTAACTCTCAATTTGGTCTCCTGGGCTGGTCTAAACTTGGAAAGCACACTTTGGGATTTAGACCATCATTTTTCCTTTATAGGACAGACTAGTTAACCAATCCGAAGTGTATTTTTTTTCATGGTGAAAGTGACTGTTTTGCCCTCTACTTTTTTTTTCTTTTTTTTTCTGACTGTGCAGATACAGATGACTGACTCCTCGCCTCCTTTTTTCCCAGTCTGTGTTTGATTTATAATGTTTTCTTGTTGTTTGCAGAAGCAGAAAGCGGTATGCCCTCTTCATTATCTCACCCCTCTACACTTTAGATGAACTGTGGGGGAAAAAAGCTTAAGGATATTGTATCACCTCCCTCAAAAATGGCCAAAATCTCTCGCCATCTCTCTTATTGTGATTCTCTTCGTGCTTAATGCACTAACTTCTTTGCAGGCAGAGAGAGTAGTTGCTATTGTTCGATTCACTTGTTTCTTTGTCTGTGCTGTTCACACATCAACACAGCGTCAATCCACTCCATGTTCATTCATCTCTGGTTTTTGTTCTCAACTTCCTCTCATTTCCTTTTTTTGCCCTCTTTGATTATTTTTCAGTGTTCATCAGCTGCAAATCATTTCTGCCGTGTCTTTCTCAGCGTTGTGCTCTCCATGCAAACAGTACTTGATGTTTTTGTTTTTACTTATTTTGCAATGCACCTAATAGGAAAACAGCTGTACTCCATGCATTATATATCAGGAAATACTCCATTAAGAACTGTTGTGTCTCAATATGGCAAGTTTTACTTCACGCAGTATTAAATACTAAACACAGATTGGTTAGCGAAGGCCACACTATTCATGGCAACCATCTTTGCCTTTTCTGTCATTACCACTCTAACACAGTATTTGTGTGTCTTTGTGTGTGTCCGAAAGTTTGTGATATGTGTTTGTTTGAGATGTTGATTCTGAGTGTGTGTGTGTGTGTGTGTGTGTGTGTGTGACTGAATGGTCAGTGCGTTTGTCAGTGTTTGTCTGGAACAGACGTTCATCATGTCCCCAAATGCCTGTCTCTGAGTAGATGTTTATGAAGTGAGGTCACTTCCTGTCAGTTTGGTGTTCTATACAACAATCCAACTGCACAGAAGTTACTGCAACAGTTTGCATCTACGTGCCGCTGTGCGGTGGCTGCACCTGCTCTCTTTTAGATGTACCTTTGGCTGTGACGCTTTTGGTAACCGCATGCTGTATGCTCCGTCATGTGGTGTGATGCTTGCTTTGTTTCCCATAATATGAGGTTTGGTTTGAATGGAAGCCTATGTTACCATGCAAAACGGTCTGCGAGAGGCCCATTGCATTAGGCTTCTGTACGATTTAGTGTCAAGTGGTGTAAAAATCTCAAATTTGGGGAGCAATGTGTGTGAATGTGTCAGTGAATGTATTCATTTTCTGAACGGCATGCCAAACGTGCTGTTTCTCGCTAAGGGGGCTATTTAATCAGATGTAAAGCTCAGTGATAAATAATCCAGCACAATGATTTCGAGCAAGACAGAACGCTTTTGATGTTTTCATTAACTGAGCAGCTAACTTCCGCTTTATGATGGATTAAATCCCCCTCTTTTGGCCTTCATTTCTGATGAAGGGGTTATTTGACGAGCCCAGAGGAAAGGACTTTGATAGACTGCATGTATCAAATGTTATTTAAGTGTATGGATTTTTGAAGCCATTGATGCTGGCCACTGTCTCGAGTCTGTGGAATAATAGGATGTCTTTCATGTATCTTTCCCTTTCGTCTGGGCTCTCTGGCCTTGATGCTCTAGTTAGGCTGGGCATTTGTCAAGTGTTGCAGCCACCACTCAATTCATTAATGATTCCTAACAACCGGCAACCATTGATGGCTGTGTCGTGTCGTCTCGTCTCTGTCTAATTAATGGGGAATGATACAGTGGTTCAGTAGTGGCTCTGTCTACACTGCTGAACCTCTACAGTTACAAACCAGACTCTCCCAAATATCTGGCAGAAGCTGGCATTGGATTCATGAACATCAAAAATTCCTTGCCCACCAAGGGAAGTCCCAAAAAGACACTGACAGGGCTAGCTTAAGTTTGACAGGGATGTGTATTTGTACCAAATAGCCTGAGATCGAGCAAAACAAAAACAAAACAAATCGTGATTTTTTAAGTGAGAATAATAAAATAGCATGATATGATAGGCAGTAAGTCATATCTTTATATAAAAGCCAGTAAAATATGATTAATAAAAATATAAACTAAAACTGCCAGAGTGACAAATTCTGATTATTGGTGGCAGAACCTCTTGCCTCAGTGCTTATTTTTAATTTAGTTATACAACAACAATAATAAAAAGTAATGGCGATGGCTTATTAGCTTATGATGCTTGAAATGTATTGGTAACAATCTTTATCAAACGATTTCTGGATTTCCACTTTCTTGTTTGCGCAGTAGCAACTTCAAGAAAAACTGCATGGCTTGTGTTGGCTTAGTTATGCTGTTGCCGCAGATCCTGAGACCTGGGATGCACCCTGAACTCTTGGTGGGCTGGTCATTCCCTTGCTTTCCACCGCACTAAAGGAGGAGATAAATTGCGCTTCTGTGTGGCAATAGACCTCTGAAGGCCTGTCCACCAGAACACTTAAACTGTTTCTGCCCCAATTTTAATTCTTTCTTTTGCCTCATCACCTAAAAAAAAAAAAAGAATTAAAATGGGCAAGTCATTCTGTTGTGTACTGTACTGTATTTGTGTGAAACCAAGTGGCCTAAGCAGTATTTTTGAGTAGGTCCCTTTCCCTGCAGTATTTTAGGAGTACAAAAGTTGAATTTCAGTATCAAAATTGGATGCATCATATGCATGTTCTCTAATCAGTCTTCTTAACAAGGTCCAAAACCACGTGTACCATTCCTCTTGATTAGAGCGTTTGAATGTGCAAGGTTGATTTTCATGTTAATGACAATGGCTCTTTTTCTGACTGAACAGTATTCTGATCAACCCGGGAAATCACGTTAAGATGCAGGAGGGGACACTGGGATTCTTTATCGCCAGTGATGCCAAAGAGGTGAAAAGGTAATCATCTCCGAAATCTGTCAAAATAACTTGTGCTCTTGTTTTACGTTTTTCATTCTGAAATGTGAAGTTGCACACTTGAATCAGAATGTTCAATTCTTCACTGTCTTCTTCAGAGCATTTTTCTACTGCAAATCATGTCATGATGACATCACAGATCCCAAAAGGATTAAAAAGTGTGGCTGCAAGAGAAGTAAGTACACCTGACCATCCCTCACCTCATGTCTGAGAGCGGAACGTGTCCGCCTACTCTTTTTCTCTTTGTAGGGCACTGCTACATTGTGCAACATGTCAGATATTGTTATTTCTCTTGGGGCCCTATTTGTTTGTTTTTTTAAGTTACACGTTGTAAATAAAGTAATAGGCTCATGTAAGGCCAAACTAATAAACACTTGCAAGGCAGCAAACAAGTAATGTTTAAAGGTCAGATTATTATTATTTATTAAATTATTTTTTGAAAGTTCAGTTTTGCTTTTCTATTAACGTGCTATTTACCAAAATTAGTTTGCATGTCACATTAAAATTAAAAAGTGCTTACAGTTTAAAAGATACGATCTGTTCATTAAATAGTTTCAAAAATATACATTTATAAGAAAATATTAAGTAGCAAAACTCGTTTCAACGCTGATGGTACAAAAAATGTTTGTTCAATGAATTGGCATATTCTAATTAAAATGACGGAGGATAAAGAATCATGTGACACTAAAGACTGGAATAATGGCTGCTAAAAAATGGCAGCTTTGCCACCACAGTAACACATAACATTTTAATCAAATAAATGTATCCTCAATGAGCAGAATAGACTTCTTTCATTTCCTAAAGGGATAGTTCACCCAAAATTGAAAATTCTGTTATTGATAACTGTCCCTCAAGTCGTTCCAAACCCATAAGACCTTTGATGATCTTCACAACACAAATAAAGATATTTGGAAATCTGAGAACTTTCTGACCCTGCATAGGCAACCAGGCAGCTGACATGTTGCCAGGCCAGAAAGATAGTGACATCAGTGGTTAAAATGTAATTTTACAACCCTATGAAAATACGTTTTCAGTGCAAAGACAAAAAAATAAAATAAAAAAGAAGACTCTATTGAACAATTCTTCTCCAAATGATGCATTCCACCACTGTCGAGAGTACCATGATGCATGAACCTAGCTTTCCTTTGCAGGTAAATAAGGATCCGCTCCATAAAATCACTGTTAAACCACTGCTCTTGTATTTCATCAAAAATATCTTAATTTGTGCTCTGAAAATGAACAATGGTCTTGCGTGTTTGGAATAAGATGAGCGTGAGTAATTTTTTCATTTCAGTAGGAACTAACCCTAAGTGTAAAAAGAATCTGTCATGATTATAACCACAATTATCTACAAAACACATTGCTGCCTTGCAATCACTATAAAAATACAACCATCCAAAAACGTTTCACTTTGAGAACAGCTATACGAAAGCATAGGCAGAAAGCAATGAACTGTAGAAACTAGTGATTTTCATCTAAAGCAGACAAGCTTCAAACCAGAGGCATAGAACGGGAAAAAAATGACAAGGTGAAAGAATGAGACTCTTGAGGAAAGCCAGTCATCAGCATGCTAATGGTGGAGAGAGATACAGATATAGAGAGGGAATGACGTGATTAGCAGGGCTGAAGAGAGAGGCTGTCAGCTCATGGTGGTGTCAGTGGGAGAGAGGCGGAGGTAATGACACTAGTCAGGTGGAAAAACAAAAGGCAAGAGCAGCTTGGCCCATCCTTGCCAGACAAACCGAAAACACACTTCTGGCTCAGGATCATTTTACCAATCATATCCACCCTGTTTACCCAGAACGCCCAGCGCAAGTGCCGTTTGGACGCGCCACTGTCATGTCCCACTGCTTCAGCCCGGTGCAAACACTTTCTGACAGGAAGTCACTGAAGTAGAAGAGAGATTAATAGCTCAGAGTGTAGTCCACTGTCAGGGAGCCTCCTGTAGACATTTATATCATTTGATAGAAATGTATTTCCTTTAACACCCTTTTAATTATATATAAAAGCAGCAACACCTAAATGTTTGTTTTAATTTGCTGATCTCGGCAAGGTGGAATGAAGCAATATTTATGTTAAGTAGAGCGTACATTAACATTAATGTTGGAATGATGCATTGTTGTTACATGACCTATATAAGCATTTGTCCAAACCAGTTAGCCACAAGATGAATAATTCAGCTTCATTCCCAGTGACCTTTCAATGTGCACACTTAAACAGTTGCCTTTAACTGCAATCCCTTTCTTATTTGTTTTCGTTATTTGTAATTATTTGAAAATTGTATATGATGTTTCAGCCGATGAAATGTTTTATAACACACAGACTCCAATTTGGCTCACCAAGGCTGCATTAGTTTGATCACAAATACAGCTAAAACAGTAATATTGTGAATTAAAATAGCTGTTTTAAATGCATTGAATTGCTTTTAATTGCACAGCTGAAATTTCACCTTCATTACTCGAGTTTCAAGTGTCACATGATCTTTCAGAAATCATTCAACTGTAATATCCTGATGAAAAAACAATTGTGCTGCTTAATAGTTTTTATTTATTTATTTTACATTGTAAAAGTAATTTAATCAACAAAAATGTATTGATTTTATAGCTGAATACATTTTATAGCTCCTCTCCCAAAAAAATAAAAAAAGATAATTGTTAATAAAAGGATTTTAAAATGTTACTCTTTTATTCTTAACCTATTTTTTTGATTATATGCACTCTCCCAAAACCAAATATCATCTGAGAAGATGCCAGTAGCCTTACAGTACAGAAGATGAGGTTTCCATTGCTTTAATGGAAGTTTGTGTTCTTTTATTTCACCCTCTTTTTGATCATTGACATACTTCTTGATGTATTTCCTTCCTTGCTGCCTTGGAATACCTCTTTATTTAAACCTCTCACTGGTAGTGACATATTGTGAGTAAAAACGGGTTTCCTGTGGCCAGAGTAGAGTCTGACTGTCTCACTCTGATAATAGTTCTATATATATATCTATATATATGTTGCATGTATCAGTCTAGCTGCTGCATCCCTCCTACGCCTCATCTCTCCACTGTCCTCAGCCCAAAACAATACAGCACAAATAACTGGCCGGAAAATGACCCAGCCCTGACCCTTACAAACCATTCTTTAACAGGAGAGAACAGTAAGGCCATGACCAATAACGCAATTCCTCCCAAAGATTAACTAACAGCACAAATCTGAAATCAGAGATTTGTTTCAAAGGTTGTTTGACCCCCCCGAAACTCAACGAAACCCGTAATGAATGTCATGATAATCTAAAAAGTCAAACAGGCCGATTGATTTTGCTACTATTAGTCATGGACTTCACGAGTGCCAAGGGGGGAGATTAAGTCCACTCGAATCCGTCCCCTCGCTGTCAGAGGCAATTTCGCATGCTGCTGTATTTTCAGAGAGCGGAAAGAGTTCTGTGGGAAGTTCTTCAAATTCTTAGGCTTAACGAGCATCGTCTCCAAAACACAATCAAAACAATCTGGTCTCCCTCTTGCCTACAGCCTTCCCTTTGTCTCCACCGCCCGGCCCCTGCCCAGCCTCTCTACACGACACAACATCCATCGGCAGAATTGAAATGTTCTGCATTTCAATTTCATTCAGTAGTTCAGGCCCTTTTTTACTCACTGCCCTTACTGAAAGGTGCATCTCTCAACGTTAGGCTCACGGTGGTGTTGACCTTTGCGGTACACAACGTTGACCACTAGATGCCACTGTAGTTCTACAAATGAGATAGGAACAGAATGGGAACACTGAGGTCCTCGTAAAACTATTTAGCAAGATTGCTATCAGCCTGCAATGCAGGGTCTTCTCGCTTGTCACCTAGCTTTCTTTATGAAGGTCTCCCCAAGGAGCCAGGGTGTTGTTTGCTTTGTATTGGTTTAGAGATAGAGGTCTGTTGGATTCAAGTATTTTAAGCATGCAAGGCTTTAAATGTAACTATAGCTGTCTCAAAGTAGACTATAATCTGCATAGTAAATCTTGCAGATGTGTTAGTGTCCTTTAGTACTTAAACATACGACGCAGCCTGCTTTGAATTATGGGAAGCTGTAGGGTGAGGACAGATGTTAGGGGTGCTGAGAGCATTCTTGCTAAATCGGGTTGTCCTGTTAAAGAGGCTTCAGTAATTAGGCTCTCTGTGTAGTCATGTTCAGTCACTCACATCATCATGTTGTCTTGTGTCTCTTCCGCCCTCCATGTCTCACTGACTAACATAACCACATACTATGTGCTCCGATGAATGTCAACCCTCAAACTCTGAAGCGACAGATTTCAGCATGAAATTAAATAGAAGCCCCGCTGCTGCATGTTTTCACATTGCCTTAATCTGTTTCAGCCCCGTAAACGGTCGACCGGGCTGCCGTTTCAAAAGATACGACCGCGGTCGCCTCCCTCTGCATGCCTGTTCTCCTTAATTTCAGCTGTTCTGCATGGTTCTATACGAATATTAGTCCCTGAGGTTATGGCTCTAAAGGCCAAGTCTTTTACCGTATTATCTTTCCAGCATACAACTAAAATTGGCCTCTTAATTCGGGCTCGTAACCTCAGATGGAAGTCAAAAACAGGCTTTTCCCTGTGGATTGTTTGCTCTTTTGAGGGTGCCAGACTTGATTATGGTCCGTTAGCGAGGTGGCACCGGGAGAATGCATACCGAGGACTGTTTTTAGTCCGATTCACAGCAATCAAATGCTGCTATAGTCTCTCACCACAGCTCCTTTGTGAAACGGGGAGAAAAAAAACAAAAAACAAAAACGCTTTGCATACTGTATGTTTGAATCAAACGCGCGATGCATGTGAACACATCTTCTAATCAGGGAGCAAAGAAATGGCCTATTGGCATGTTACCACACAAATCTCCCGACCAATCCCTGATTGAGCAGAGTTTGACGAACAGAATAGAGCGCCTACGTTAGAGCCTGTAGCACGTTGTGATGCCGATAACCTGCTGCTGCATGATGGGATACAGGTACGTGATCCTCTCTTTTAGATACAGAGGATGTTATCCAAAGAGGTTTTCCTGCTGATCACATTCACCCATTCCTCTCTCTGCCTGAATGTCCCTTGCCCCCGACCCCTGATCATAGTGTCATATCTGACCTTTTGACCTTTTATGACATGATCAGCCTTAGGGCACGGCTTGACCCCAATGAGACGGCTGCATCCTGCCCAAACAAGCCCTGTGTTGGATGTTTTCAAAGTACGAATCTTTCAATTCGGATCGAGTTTGTCTTGTGTGAACGGAACCAAAAGTGAATCAGAAGCGCATTTCAAGCGGGAGCGCAGCGGTCCATCTGTGGGTCAAGTCTGTCAGAGCTTGCTGCTAAGGCATTGCACTTTTTGTTCCTGTTTGAAAAAGTTACCTTCAGACTTCCCTGGTTGAAAAGCTCTTTTGATCCTTGCCATTAACCTGCTGCTTTCCTCTCCTCTCATCCAACACATGACTGTAGCCAAGATGTCCGTCTACAAGCGAATGAAACTGGCATGTTGTTTTGATTGCGGGCGCTCTGAGCGCGACTGCTCGTGCATGTCAGGCAGTGTACATAGTAACATGGACAGTCTTCAGAGGGCCTTCCCACTTTCTTCTGTCTCTGTTCATGATTGCTCAACCAGTTTACGTGCCTGTAAGTTTGATCGCCAAACCACATGCCGTTCGGTGTCCGTGACCTGTGAGCGTGTGAGTGTGCGTGTCTGTGCCGTGTTTCATGTGCCGTGTCTGTGTCGTTCCTACATTATTTCTGTATATGTGGCTTATACACTAGTACGTATTCTTTTTCGTTTGGTGAATTGGTGGAAGTTGAAGTGACGTGGCTTCTCTGTGTTAGAGGTGCAGTAGGCCTGTGTTGGCGCATGCTGTGTCAGTGGAGCACTTGTGCGGTGCTGGTGACCTTTTTGCAGTCACTGTTTTTGGTGTTTACACTTTTACATGGCAGGTATACATGTATCTGTTAAATAACTATATGACATGCTTTTAATCGAAACATCCTTGGGCTCATTGACACTTATGATGTTTTGAGTGTTATCATGTTCGTGAAGAGCTTCATGATCACATTAAGGAAGATGAATTTAAATTGCTAACTGTTTCTTTTCCCCCAGGTTCAAACACTGGATACCAGCAATCCTTTGGTCTTTGAATTATGAATGTGCTCCAAAGCCATCCCGCCCAGTTTAATATGTTAGAAACGCTGCTCAAGATCCCTTTTGACTTTATTTCTTCACTGAGGAAAAATTGGAAGTTTGTCAGTAAATGAAAAAGCAGTCAAACCATACTGTATATGACTAAAATCATGTTTAATTTGCATGCCAAATGCTAGATTGTGATTGAAAGGGATCTTTAGTGAGATTTGTCTGTTCTTAGAGTGTAAGTATACACTGGCAATGTCTTTTCTGCTATTCTTGGACAATCATGTTTTACGACCGCAAGCCATTAATGCCTCCACCATTTCCACTGGCTGAAATAAAACCTCTTCCTTCAGCGAAGTCCACATTTAGGTGCAATTGAAAAAACACGTCAAACTCTCCCCCTTTCCACAGGATCTGATCCTTCTCGATGATTTTCTTTTAGCCAGCAATCAGGGGAGAAAAAGTCAATGTGCTTTATTTAATGCCTTGTATACCACAGTGGGACTGTCAGGCTCAATGGGAAGGTTAAAAAAAGAGATCTCCTGACAGGAACTCAATTGAAATGGCGGTGACTCAGGCTATTGGATGAGGTCAGATGACTGAAGCAGTTAGTTGTGTAAAGGACAGCGCCGAACAGGGGTCTTCTCATTAAGCCATAGCAGATGTGAAATACTAAAGCGTCTGTCAATTAGTAATGGCAGCGGTGCGACCTACTATAAAAGCAGGGGTCAGTTCAGGCGATCACATTTCCTCTACAACTGCCTTCCGACTGTTCACCACTTCAGCTTAGATTAGCATCAAACCCTATGATGAGGTTGACTTTGTGTCTTGTGTTTTGATCTGTGCTGATATCCCTGGATACCAGTTACCGGTCATTACGTAGTTACTGATCTCTTCACGTAGCGTCATCCTTCATTGTTTTTTTTTTTCTGCCGTTCTTTTTTTTTTTTCTTCTGAACTGAGTGCATTTTCACCAATGCTGATAGCTAATGCCAGCTGTGGCTTATTTTGGCTCTCTCTCATCGGTTTCGTTTCATATCTCATGTTATATCTTTATGATGAGAAATTCCTACATCTGACTTTGATTTCACTCAGTCAGTAATAATTTTCCGATTAAATTGTCTGAACACGTTATTGACCCCGTACTGAATATTTGCTAACCACTGTTGGTCTCTAGTTATACTGAAACTAATACTACTAAATTGAAGTGGTTGCAAACAATTTATTTAAGATACATTTAATTAATCAAATTTAGTTTTATTTAGTCTGCCCGAACAAAGTACCCTCCGCTCCTGTTTAAATTAAAACAGCAATTGCTAAGTTTCTGTGCACAATTACTTGAAATTGACTTTTTATTAAACTTATTTGTTTTAATTTATTAATGACAATACATACATTTAAATGTATCTATCTAATATGTATATTTATATCTATCTATCTATCTATCTATCTATCTATCTATATATCTATCTCTCTCTCTCTCTATATATATATATATATATATATGTATATATTACATACATTATGCTCTTTCGAATATGTGGGGGCTTAATTTTGCTAAATTTTCTGACGTCTTGCATCAATTAAATTTGCAACTTTGACAACTAAACTGGCAATTTAGTAGCACTTTCTGCTAAGTTGCAGATTATGTCTTCCCACACCCCAAATGGGTCAGAAAGCATAAATATCACCACATCTCTGCGCTTAGCATGATATGATGGTCCTATACCTGCACATTATAGTAGCCAAGTTATTGCTGATATAAATACTACTCCCCTGGATGCAGTAATTTTGCTGAATGCATGAAACGCATGGCAGTAAATGCACTCTGTCTTAAAGAAGTAATGTTCCCTGATGGGCACTTTCTCAAACAGCCCTGGTGCACTTTTTTCTCTGATTCTGTGCATGCATCACTCAGGATAGCAATGCTCCTTCCTGCCAAAGCCAGACAAAGAATTATTGGTATGAAAATGAGATGCGCGAGAAGTCGACACTATGTCTTTCTTGCTCTCTTTTGGCTGCAGTCAAAGCCCAGAGTGTCATTGACAAGGAGTACGGAGCAATGGAGCACTCATTATAGCTCTGTGCACTGCACACTATTAAGAAGAGTTTGTTATCTCTGCAAGTGCGGGCTTTAGGGAGCAAATATCCTGAACGAGTGAGTTAGCTGCCTCCGCTCTAAGTTACAATGACAATAACAGTCCCTTCGCTCCACCTGCCGAGACTTATCCCCTCATTACACAAGCTTTAAAGACTCTCAAGGTGCTCAGCATCACAAAGGGTATTAATTCCTGTTTTGAACTTATGAGCCTGCACTAGGAAGTTTCCAGCAGGGCAATCCTAGGCATGCCTGTTTTGTAAACAACAATCACCTGGCACTCTGAGAGGGGTTGCGGATTTTTGGAGTCTCCAGGGCATATTTTCTCTTCTCTTTTTCCTCTCCTCTTGCCCGCTCCGCTTGGTTATGGAGTTTTCCGAGGATGTGACGAGCATGGCAGGGTGGGGCGGCGCAAACCCAGAGAGTGGATCTTGTCTGCTCCTTGCAGGGTGGAACTCAGCACCGTCGGCTCTTATGCAGCCTGACATGAAAATTATGTTTGCATTTTCATTTCCCCAGCTCAGCTGGTGTGTCATGAAACTCAACCTGACAGTTCCTTACCACCAGGCAGGAGCAGGGCCGGTCATCCCCTCTGCCGTGTAGGACAGATGCTAGCCAGAGAGTCGGCCGACTCTTCCTGCGCCCGCAGATCGCAAGCGACATATGCCAGGACCGGCGCGGGGCCCCTGCTTGAGCGCTTGTGTCACCGCCCCGCCCTGGGCCTGCGACGTGACCTTTATGGCATCAGATACAGTACTCGGAACGAAGGATGAGACTTTGCAACGATGGGGGCAGCAGTACAGAGCAGCCTACATGCATCCAAACACATCATGCGTTATGATTGTCTGCAACAACCCGGATACATATGCAACGTATGACTTAAAGTCAACATGTACATATAGCTGTTTACCTGCTTAAAATGCATTCCTCCTCTTAATTGATTCAGTGCTCATTATTCCAAAGACAGTAATAGTTTGGCTTCATGGTGGTGATTTAAATTGGCCTGATCCACTCAAATCTCGCTCTACGTTTTAAAAATGTTCTTTACAAATTGCCATTGGTAAATATTGATAATAAAATATTATTTAATATTGGAATATGTTTGGCAGTTTAAAAAGATCTAATATTAATATCACTAATATGGAAATACACCACATTACAGAAACCACATTAGTTCAAAACATCAATTCCTTGTTGACTTTAATGATTAATGCTGTTTGCTTTGTGACAAGTTTGTAGCATATAATAATCTTGATTCTTCCAGCATGCCATGCCTACGTTTTTGCGTTCATCTGCAGTTGACAAGATAGTAATTACCAATCAAAAAGATCAGCCGGCAGCGTTTAATTTTTACAGAAGCAATTACGCGATGGGAAACATCTGTAATGTGTTGTTTAACTATTTGCTTAAGCCTCAAGATTGCTAACATCTGTTTGATCGGTTTCACTGGTTTTCATCAAATTTAGTGTCAAGGATAAAATTATGACTTATCAAAGCCTTCCCTTTTCTCCAAGAGAACTCAGAATACCATAAGATCGTTGTGAGGTTGGTGGAATTCGGGCTGTATATTCGTCATAGGTCTTTGGACGGGAATCCAACATTTGACTTTTAAAATGGATCCGTGCTATGGAAACACTGAACAGGCAGCTTGATTTTCATCGCTTCATTGAAATCCAGTCCCTCCACCAATCATCTCCTTTGTTTAATCATCTCCTGCTTATATCATTATCTTCATCAACCTCTTTGCTTTAACTGCTGTTAACTTGACTTTCCTTCCTCTCTGTCCTTGTGTGAGTGTGATGTACTGTCTTTCTGCTGTCTGTCTCACCCCCATTCTCTCTCTCTTCCCCTCTGTACCCTCTCATCTGTCTCTTCGTTCCCCTCAGCCAAATATAAGTTTAACGGATATGTCAGATCACGTAAGTGTACTTCTCTGTTTTCCTCATTCTCTCATTCGTTCGTGCAACCTGCCTGCTTTGGCTCTTCGCTTTTGATTTTACCGCCACTAGCATTACAGCACAAAAGCTGCCATCCTCAGCTCTCTGTAGATTACCGGGGATTGATGGGAAGGTGGGCTGTGATGACAGTTCCTCAGCACTGGGTTCTGGTCAAATGCATCAGAGGGGCTGCTCGACTTTAAAACATGTGCATGAGAAAGGTCAGGTGCTGAATAGAGGGATCCATATGAAATCCAGATGTTGCATAAAGAGCTCTGTATCTTTGCAAGGGATGATTGAAGAGCTAGAAATGCTGTGAGGTTTTGCATGCGTCTCTGTATTGTTTCGCCGCCAACAGCAGATGGTGCTACAACTCCAGGGAAAATGGGATCGCAGCGGCAGTCTGGGGTTCAGTTCAATGCTGAGAGAGCTTTAGTTTTAATGCTATTAAGTTTCATTTCGCATGAAACCTGATGTATTCATGTAAATATTTGGCAGATGTGATTACTTTTTTTTACTATTTTTAAATGTTTTGTGTTATAATTCTAAATCTGGAGGGGGGGGGTAATTTATTTTAAAACTGTATTTAAAAAAAATATACATTACAATATGCTAAAATTATGAACAATTAAAAGAATTTCAAGTGAGTGTATGCATGCCAAATTGACTTATTTGGAGCAGCCCCAAAATTAAATCAAGTTTTAAAATGCGTTTTCTCACAGATGTATTTTCTATAATTTAACAATGGCCTTGATAAGAATGCACAATTGTGGCTTGTCACAGGATTTGCATTTCATAAAGGGACAGTTGCCGTCTGGATTACTGTAAATCCACAGTGAAAGTGCCACAGCGGATGTTCTCTGTGTAATGCTACTCGTGTTTGACAGGGGCCAGATGAATCCAGGAGTTATCTGTGGCGGCCTTTAAATCTATGCGGCAGCTGACGGCAGAAATAACCATCTATTTATTGCTCTGAGCAAGGTTTGGGGAGCGGGCGGAAACTGCTTTTCCACTTACACCAGATATTGGTTAACCTCTTGCCTTTTATGTAGATAGCATTAGGCTGGAGTCTTATGGCTGGGATGGCAGGCAGTGAGCTTGATAACTCCCCGTGTGCAACACTTTAGGTCTCTTATACACACCGCATACTCCTGTCTGTCAGACTGCAGATTGTTGTTATTTTGCTCCCTTTCGCAGCTTAATCTAAGATGTTTTCGCGTATTGTGTGAAGTATTGATTTTCACATATTTTAGATGTTATTTCAACACGGCTTTGCCGTATATTGAGGCAGAACGTAAAGAGATTGCTGTGTTCCCTTGTGTGAGCACATCCCTACCTGCACTGTGACCTGATTCGTTGTGACGGGGATCAGGAATAGTATGTTCGTGCTTTGTTCTGTCTTGTCGCAGAGCAGGCAGGGAAGAAAAGTGCTTCTAATTAATTAATGTTTATTAGCAATGGAAAAGCAAATGTCATATTGAACATTTCACCTAAAGCGCTTGCCAAGTGGTTAAGTAGTGTTTAATAAAACTGAGGGGTCATCGTCTATTATTCAAATATGCAGCAGTTGCCTTTATGGCACACAGATTTGTGGATCTGTCTGTAAAGGGTAATCGAAGGGGGAAATAAATGGTGCAACAATGAAAATCATGTCAACTTGTATTTTCATGCTTAAATATTTATGTAATTGTCATGCAGTTCACTGATAAATTATGAATGCTTTAATGTTTTAATCATAATATATTTAGTTTAGAAGCACTAATGGCATGTGCTTTTAGATAACTTTTATAAAGGAATTTAAAATCTTATTTTCATCTGATGTTATTTTTTTAACTGGGATTTGTTTTTAATTTAGAGCCTCTTAAAATATTGATAGGTAAAAAATAAATAAAATTATCTTTGCTCTTTTATAGATATTTAATATTTATATTAATAATATTAAAATATTAATTTCTACCCTTTTTGAAAATAATGTAAAGTATGTGTATACTAGCATTCAATGTGTAAAGATGTTAATACATTTAATAATAAATGAAATACACTAATACATTTAATCTTTTTTTGTTAGATCAATTTAATTTAATTTAATTTTTTTTTCTTTATCGTAGACACTCTTATGTCACTGACCCAATTCACAAGTCATCTCTCCTTGTTTTTGTCTTCCACTGTTTGACAGTAAAGGAGGAAGTTATACCGACTTTTCAAAACCGCTCAATCAAACTGGCCAACAGCATGGCTGTTCCCAACACTCTTCCCAGTGTGCTGCGGGTTGTGGAGTGCTCCACGACTGCCGTACCTCTTGTTAATAACCGTAAAGGAAGTCTTCTCCTTCAGGCACCGCCCTCACAGTCACACCCTCACAGCCTGGCTGGTCTGAACCGGGCCCGCAGCTTGCCCGGAAAATACTGCTACCGCCCCAGCACCTTGCCCTCCACGCACTGTAGGTGGCGCCTTAGGAAGCGAAGCATTAGTTAGTGCTGCCACAGACAACCCCTTCCTCCTGCATGGGTCCCTGCAGTCACTGCTGCATGCATGTAGTGCAGCTAGTGGCTAATATACCCCCCTGCCCCAACACTAAGAGCGTGCGTGTGTGTGTGTGCAACCGTTGTTTTGAACAGTTTTTTTTTTATCTTTATTTTTATCTTATTTTACTTATAAAACTTATAAATTTTTTCTTCTCAGATGTATAAACCTACACCAGTTGGCCATGAGCAACCTAATCAAACCTAATATTTAACATCTTAACGTAATTTCTTAAATACATATTTTAAATATATCTGTATATCTAATAGGGGTATAACGATACGTCGTATCGTATTGGACCGTTCGGTACGAGGCTTTCAGTTCGGTACGCATACGAACCGAACGATTCAGAAAAAAAAAAGAAAGAAAGAGAATAAACTGTAAAATATAATGTTTTCAGTGCTACGCTTAACAAGGCAGCGCAAACGACGGGACAGGG
>JAUCMU010000024.1:403840-467025 GCA_032275025.1 Enteromius treurensis
CTCTTTTTTTATTGTATTTTTGCCGTATCGAAAACATACCGAACCGTGACACTACTGTATCGTATCGAACCGAACTGATTTTTGTGAACCGTTACACCCCTAATATCTAAATATTTATTTGGTCTTTTTTCTTCCTCTTTCTAATTAATTTCCAGGTTTAAATTATATTTTTTTATTTGTTCTCTGATTTTCTGATCTAAACCAATGTATTTTTTTCTTTCAAATCTTATATATTTCATATTGTTTTATGTATTTTTTTTTTAACACACCATTGCAGGTTTAAATGTAGTTTTCAAATTAGTCTCCGATTGTAAATCTAAGCCAGTTGTTACGAACACCCTAAATTTGACAAGGTGTCCAGAAATGACAGTGAAACAGTGCAAACCAAATTACAGAATTATTTCTGTTATCTCTGTTGTGTGTTAAAGCATGCTTCAGCCCATTGTCTGAGTGAAGCAGAGGAGACAGATGTCTAGCTCAATCGTTTTGATCAGCGACACAAAAAAACGAGGGCTATAGCTGCCTGTGGTACGGAACGGCAATCACACTTTGGTGGGCTGATCCTATTTTGATTGAGGTTGTAAAAGTGCCGTAATGTAATTTGGAACAAGCAGAGACTTGCTGAAACGGCCGTGTTGCAGGTGGAGTTATTTCATTGTTAAGCCTCTTACTGAAGGGCACCACTGTAGCTCGTAAATCTCCGCCGCCTAATTTGGAGGAGCAAGGGCAGGAGAGAGCGGTCCGGCCCAGCCAGGCCACTCGCTCAACAACCACAACACGGAACAAAGGGCCACTGCACTGCCATCTTATCAGTAGTGATATTTTTAAAGTTGATTACTGTCTCACATTTCTCCTTCCACAGTGTAATTGCAAATGTCAAGCACTGGCATTTGGTCTTTTTTGTTTAATTTATCTTTTTTTTTATTAGATGACAAAGGGAAATCAAAGACCTACAAGTATATGCGTCTGCAGTATTTGTCTCTAATATTTTGCAGTGCTGATGAATTTCTAACAGAGCCACACTAAAGCAAGCTTGCAGTGTTTCTGTTACTAGTTTGTATCTGGCATCATGCTAAAATATAAATAAAAAGATGTTTAATATAAATATAGCAGTTAAAGATAATAAATATTAAGGCTTTTGCTAAATGAAAAACATGTACTGTGGTATACATGGAAATTATACATAAAATTCCAGGGCAGAAAATATTTCATAGTTTTTATCACAACATATTGAACACTTTCTCCCCAACTTAAAGGAACGGTTCACCAAAAAAATAGGAGCTTTTTTCGACGCTTTTCCCCACAACACAGTGACCAAAGCTGTAAAAGCATCATGAATATCACGAGTTGTTCATTTTGGCAACTTAAGATGCAATTCAAAGCATGCACGTTATTCAAAATATATCCTTTTCCTTAAACGAATGAGTCATACAGGTTTGGAATCACATGTGAGAGTGAATTAATGGTTTTTAGGGTGAACTATTCCTTTAAGTAAAGCTATAGGTTTGGAATAATTCATCTTACCATATACATAATATCTCCGATGAAGCTCAACCTTGTTGTAAAGTGTTTGTAAAGCAGAGAGCTTGTGACATTCACAGGCCCCTTAGTAACGTCCTTCCGGAGAAGCATTTCAGTTCAGGGTGCTTGTTCAGCGCTGAGAGTGCTTGTGGTATGGGGGACAGATTCATAGCGGAGCCATCACTCACAGCTCTCTGAGTGATGAGGATTGATTTTGCCATGTAGTCATCCATTAAAAAACACACACCAAATCACTCTTCTTTTTTCTTCCCCTCTGTCATTGTTCGAGCTCATGCCCTCCAAACAATGACAGAGAGGAAAAAGAGAGTTTGATACGGACTGAAATAAATCCACACACATCGCTTAAACCAACTCAAAATTCATGTAAAACAGCGTGTAAAACTTAATGGTTGTCCTTCAGGTCTGTACTTGCCTTCTTTAAGTGTACTTTTGTCCATACTAACACTGTTCTCTTTCTATTTTTGGAGGTCTTCAAAGATTTGAGTGTTTTTTGCAATGATTGATTGAGTGTTGGCTTTTGTGTTCTTTAATATGTCATCTCCAGCACACATTACAATCACAGCTGTCCACAGTCTGACACTCTTTGCATGTGTTTGCAGTCGAAGATGAGCATCCGTCAACACTGTCACCCAAAAAGAAGCAACGCAACGGAGGCATGCGAAATTCACCCAACTGCTCACCCAAAATGATGAGGTAAGACATTGATTTCAGGACGCTCCCTCCAGTCTTCAAAAGGAAAGACAGGACGGATAGTGCTGGGATGGTGGGAGTAGGAGGAGTGGAGAAGGAGAAAGAAAGTGTGGAGAGAGAGAGAGGGGGGAGGGAGGAGAGAGCAGGCCTTTCAGGCCGAGGCGTTTGAGCTGTCAGCCTGTCAGCGGTTAATGATAGAGCTGAAATATTTCTGTCATGAAAGCAGCTATGAAAAGCTGTTTGAAAAATACTCTTGCTTTAAAGTCTCAGCTGTCATCTCCCCCCAGTCCCGTCCACATGTAGTTCTTAAACAGCGGTGGCACTAATGACGGTGCCAACCAATCAGAGACGCCAGCATGGTTACTTAGCCTCGGGGCTCTTCATCTATTGTGGGAACCCCTGTGAGGCGTGTTTTTTGTACTTAAGGCCATATGTGAAATGTATCATTGCAATCAAAAATGAATTCAAATATTACCTTCCTTTTATCCTGTCCTCTGGAATTAGAATGCTGCTAATTGATTTTGACTGATAAAAGGACTTGCTTTCCGCCCATGTGGCCAGGAGACGTTTATGCAGAGGTTGTAAAAAATGCAAAGACAATGCCCTCCGTTGCACGCCGTGGAGCGAGAAAGTGTTGCTGAAAGGACAACTTTCTGCAAAGTGATAGCCAACATGTCTGACTGTATGTATGTTTGTGTTTTGCGAAAAAATTGCGTTGTTGTAATTTAGTGCAGAGTCAGTCACAATCCCAGTTTTATGCAGCAGGCTTATTTTTACATTTTCATATATATATATATATATATATATATATATTTAAATATCGTAGAAATAGTTGTAAAATGTAATGTTATGAAGTTAAACAGTGCAATGTTTAACTTCACATTTACATTTAGTCATTTACCAGACACTTTTACTCATAACACTTTTTTTTAACAAAGCAGAAAAATAAAGTTTTTTTATTTCTATTTTTACTTTTCATTTTTGTATTTAACACAATATTTTATGACTTTTTATTATTATTATTATTTTTGTATTGTTGTTTGATTTTGTTTGTGTGCCTTCCACAAGGCATTTCTCTGTAGCTTATAATAAGTACCCCAGACAGAGGTCTCCAACATGAATCTCCCCCCAAAAGAAGCAATTATGTCGAATTTTACATACTGTAAACTGTCAGCCCTGCAGAGGATCTCGCCCTTTAGTCTGCTTTCCAAGTGAAAATGATCAATGTTCAGTAGTTTCTTTTCGCTCTTGGTTTTTTAAACAATAAACTGCGAGTGGAACGAAAAAAAAAACAGCTTTCAGCAATTGCTCAGATGGATCTTTGGTTTTTATTCCTTAACTTAGAGCACAAAACTGTTTTTCTGAGCAGATTTGAAGGTCCCCGTTTGCCGTGTAATGTATGCATCGACTCTTTGATCTACAAGTGATAATAATTCTTGGGAGTTATTTACCCTGTTTTGAAACGCTTCAAAGCGGTGTCAAAGTTTTCTGTGCTTTAGGGTGCCTGTGTGTTCAGCTGGCTCTTGGGTACTGGATGACAGGTCCTCTGTTCTAGGTGTAAGCTTTTTCAAGCCAGAGCCCTGCAGCGAAACATCAAAATTACCAAAGACAGACCTGTGGACTCCCTCAACCTGTGCCCTCCTTGTCAATATATAACAACATACATTAAATACCTCGTCTTTTCAAGGTGCGTTTTATGCACAATGAAAAGCGATTGTTTGAGGGAGCCTTAGGGATACTTTATTCAACAAGCAGGAAAGGGAAAAACAGCCAGCGTATACCATATCAAGTATGGTTTTTACAGGCTTCTGCGCCTCCAGGCCGTCGTAAATAAATAATGATCAACAGATTGGCTGTGGGTTTTTGAAAAGCATGCCTTTGTCAGTTCGCATGATAGGGAAAATTTTCAAAGCGAGGAGCTGCTTTCATAGGCTGCTGGAGAGGGATTCGGGGAGCCAGTGACTGCCGAGTGATGCGCTGGAATAGCTGAACACTGTTTGAAAAGCAGCTCGCCCGGCTCTCAGGGCAACTTCTGTTCTCTCTCTCGCTCTCTCTTTCCCCAAATGCACGTCTAGAACGCTCCTCTGGACATACCAATTAAATGGAGAACTTTCTGTCTCGCTTTCGGTACCTGCAAAGTACTCCAGGCCTTTTATTTTCTGATTAAATGTCTGTTTAAATTGAGTGTTCTTGGCGTGGTTGTTTGCAAAAACGAAATCAAGGGAAACATTCAAAACTTGGAGGAAAAAATCTTGTTTTTGAAATACGTCACCAAGGCTGCATTTATTCAGTTATTTTGTGAAAATATAGTAAGTACAGTAATATTGTGAAAATAGCAATAAAATAATATTATTAAAAGTTTAAATTTTTTAATATATTTTAAAATGGAATTAATTTCTGTGATGTCGAAGCTGAATTTTCAGCATCATTATTCCGGTCTTTAGTGTCACATGATCATTTAGAAATCATTGTAATATCCATATTTGGTGCTCGTAAAACAAATTCTTCTTATTTGAAATCCTCAAAACTATTTTTGCCTTCTGTATATATTTTTTTGAAACCATGATTCAAAACCACTTAAACGTTTGGGCTAAAAATGAAGCAAACAGAAGACATTAAGAATATTTAAAAAAATTGTATTTCAAATAATGCCAATAATTTAAATTAGCATTTTAGAAAGATTTCAAAGAGTGGAGTAATGACTGATTCAAAGTTTTATTTAGAACATTGAAAATATTATGCAATATCACACTTCAAAGGAAACAACACATCTAATTGCGGGAAGTCACAATGCATTTGTCGGGTTTCCTAGCAGCAGCGAGTAATGTCAGATGTTTTATTCTGGAGTGGTGTGGAGCGTTGGATTGTGCTTGTAACTGGCAGGCGGCTCTGACAGCGGGTGAGAGATAGCTATCTTGGCAGAGGTGCACTGTGCCAGTCAGTATGTCGAGGGGAGATTGAAATGACAGAGGTCTGCGGAGTGAGTGGTGAAACACGCGCCACATAATGAAATATTCAGTCGGGGTGTAAAAGCACTAAATGCTTTCACTGTTATTAGCACCTGCACACAGCCTGATATCATCTCATGCAAGCATGCTAATTGACACATTTCTGATGTGATATTTTAGTAATCAAACACAGTGGAAACGGATCGTGTTACTGAATTAACCTGCTTAGGAAGGTGAGAGAGAAAAGAGGAAAACTGTAATTATGAGCTTAGTAATATGACCAGAATTCTCACATTTTTACTTCCACACATCCGTTGCATATGCAGTATTTGAATTTGAAATTTGGCTTGAGATGTCAGTGCATTTATTTTGAGTGTAAATTAATTTTCCAGAATATTATCTGACGTTATGCAAATATGGAAGGTGAAGCAGAGGTCCCATCATTCATTATTAGTGTGATTAACAAGGGGCTAATCCAATTTACAAACCTCATTTAGTGCTGTGTTAATTACAACAATTACATATTACAGAACAAGGCACGGTTTTGTTATGTCAGTTAAATTACATCACTTGCACAGGCTAAAATAATAAACCCTGATGTTAATGAAAAAATTGCTATTAATTGTGTTGATAAATCCTGTAATTGAACACCTTTTATACTTCAGCTTCAGAACTCTGGGAGAAATGCTACAGAGTAAATCTGCCCTCCCTGAGCCATTTCCTTTATTTTTAACATATATATATATATATTATCAGACATGACTGGTTTAGTTTTTAGTTTGTTAAAATCCTTTGTAAATGGTTGTTAATCTGTGGATGATATTATCAGCTCTAGCTGGGTTGAGCAGGCTTAGAGAGCACTGCAAAAATAATCTAAGACTCGATTTTTCCAACCAAAATAGCAAAAAATCCTGAAATCAAGAAGAATTTTCTAGACAAGAAAACATTATTGTCTTAAATTAAGTGTGTTTTTTACTTGAAACAAGCAAAATAATCTGACAATGGGGGTAAGCAAAATAATCTTAAAATAAGATTATTTTGCTTACTAGAAAATTTTCTAGAAAATCCTTCTCGATTTTAAGATTTTTTGGCTGGAAACAAGACAAAAAAAAAAAGCTTTTTTTGCAGAGAGAGCGCATGTTCCCCTGCAGCCATGTCTCAGAGATGGGCCTTTGTTGTCTGCCCTGAGGCCATTTCCTCAAAGGCAGCCTTTTGGCCTGTCCCAGGCCCGGTAATGTGCTGCGCGGTGGGTTTCAGTTGACAGTTTTTTTGCATTTACAAGAGTTTTGTGGTTTCTCTTAAAAAAACGTCATCAGGTATCAATTCAAGAGTCACTGGGGGAGAAAAATTATAACCTACCTTAGAATAAAATACACACATAGCACATGACTCAAGAACTGGTTCAACAGCCAAAAAAAAAAAGTTATGCTTTTTTATACCAGTACAGTATGTTATAGTATATGAAATTCACTGTATGTTGTACCTGTAGTTGATCAGTGTTAATGTGTTTTGTTATGTTATTATTTTGTGGGGTGCTTCCACTTCTTGCACATAAAACAGTGTCTATTTTTTAGTGCTTAAACAATCGTTTTCACAGCATTTCCAGGGATCACAAACTAGTCGTTAGAAAATATGATGGCTACGCAATTAGATATTCAACTAAATCTTTACAAATATTTAATATACATCACACATCCCTAGTTGTTATTCTACTAATTTACAATTATTGTGCAATTCTAAAACAATATTTTATCTGCATTAAATTGTACAACAAATGACTAAACGTTTACGCAGACAGAAAAATCTGTTAATATTAAACGCACACATATATGTATATGTTTTTTTCCCTCTTCGTGGTGTATGTTAAATGTGCAGATGTGTCCATGTTGAATACTACCAAGAAACCTGTATTCCGAGAATGCAACGATAACAAGCTCAAAATGGCATTTCACCATTTTTTTGCATTTCTATTCATACCAAACATCAAGTGAACATGGCCGCACATTCAGTTTGTGTATTCAGGTTTTCAGTCGTATAGTTCTTCTACCAAGCTGTTTAGAAAGCTTTCAAGGGGTTTGAATGTGAGCTGCACCCGAGTACTGGAACTTCCTTCACGGTCAACATGCCCCCCGGATCTGCTTCTGCAGGACGCGCTGATATAGGTTAGCCTGTTTGGACGTGACATGCTGCTGAAACATTAATGGCCTTCAGTTTGGGGGAGCAAAATGTGATTGGGCAAATTCCTAAAATATTTAAAGTGCGGCTCTGTTAAAGCTTTTACCGTTGGACGCATCACGTCATGAGTAAAAGCCGGTAATTGGCGTTCCATTCTGGTGCCACTCAGTCACTGAAGTGCTCCGGCTCCATCTCTTCCACTCCAGTGCTGTCACCGGCGCGGACGCTTTGATGACTCCGCATTCTTGGCAGCCCGGAGAGAGCAGCCGTTATGATGGAGTCCAATGCACAAATTCAATCTGACAATGACAAGCCATGTCAGCACAGGCCTGTTTACTGCTTATTTATTGTCAATAGACGTCTGGTGAGATGTGCTGAAAGTTTGTCCTTTGACAAATGTCACAATTAAGCCCAGAAGATAAATTCCGTCAGTTTTATTTATTTATTTTTCTCACTAACCTGCATTTGCAAATAAGGGCAAGCGTGCATGTTTTCTTCTTACACATTTTCTCTTCCTTGTGCTCTATTTCAGACACGACCCTCTACTCATTCCAGGAAATGAGCAGATTGAGAACATGGATGCTAGTGTGAAAAGATACGACTCTACCGGAATGTTTCACTGGTGTCCGTCCAAAGATATTGAGAAGGTCATTCTGGTAGGTATCTTCATAACTCTATAGTGTTATTGGCAATTTGAATGTGCCTTATAGGTGCTTTACAAAATTTTCAGGTTAAGTACTATCTTTAACCAGACAAAAAACATTCAAGCGTCACCTAGTCACAATAATGTTGTGTGTTTGTGTTCCTTTTTTTCAGAATTTAGCAATATGACTAATTATGCCATATTTTTATTAACATCATATAAGCGATATGATGCATCACCCTAAATAAATCAGAGCAACGACTAAAAAACATACCACACTAATAACATTTAGCAATAATTACAATGTAAATTAAAATGTAAATTTTTTGTTTTCTTACCTGTCAAATGCAATGCAATAAACTGTTTGTACTAAATTTCATGACAAAAATGGGATACTGCATCAAGTATTGATGCTTGCATTTATGATATATATATATATATATATGCATGCACACACAGTATACTTACAGGTTTGTACATTTAAAAACATTAAATGTGTTTACGAAACTCAAGGAAAATTCAGAATTTGCATTTTGTTATAAGAACAGATTATTAGAGTACTGTATGAATGCAATTTTGAGTATTGTATTTTCCCCTATAATCAAAGTAATGAAAACCATCACTAACATTTTTGCTCATGTTATTTATTATTTGCCTTGGGCATGATGAACTGAAAGTCAAAATTTCAGTTCAGTTCAATTCTTCAGCAGTTTATTTATTTATTGAATTGGGAGTAAGTATACATTTGCTTTGACTAAATAAATTACATTTTAAGTATCCTAAACAGATGTATTTTACTCACTTAGACGCTGTTGATGCTTGATGATAATGTGTTTGAACATTCATAAATGCTGCTGCCATTTTCCACAATGATACTGTTTCCTCTCTTTAATTTTTATTGTTGTTTAATGTGCTTTTTCCTCACAATTCCGTATGGTGTTATTCAAACTTAATTACTATTATGTGATTCAAGCAATTAAAATACAGCATTTACAATTTCTGCCCTTTTTCATTTTAAACGATATAAAAACTAAACTCCTGCAGCTCATGTTGTTTTTGTATGGATGGCAGTAGATGAGCTCTTATTCTATTCTTTGCTGATGAGATTGTAACTGTCATATTTGTTTTTTGCTTCTTCACTACAGACACGCAGCGAGGCCTCCATGACGGTTTTAAGTGGACATGTAGTAGTCTGTATATTTGGAGATGCCTCGTCAGCTTTAGTGGGGCTTCGAAACTTGGTGATGCCTTTGAGAGCAAGCAACTTCCATTACCACGAGCTAAAGCCCATCGTGTTTGTGGGCTCATTAGATTATCTGAGAAGAGAGTGGGAAACCCTTCACAACTTCCCTAAAGTCTCTATTTTACCTGTGAGTACACGCATTGGGGAAAAAAACATGGAGTTTTTACACTCGGATAAAAGAGGTCATCAGTTCATGCGATTCATTACCAGGTTTTTTAATGAAAACGTTTGTTCTCAAGTGTTGATGTTCTGGTTTCTCTTGGCCGTGTGAATCTCTGACTTTGCTTCCTGCTGTAGTGCTTGTTAGCATTAGCTTGACTGTGTATGAAAAACAAAGCTGCCATCAGCAAAGGCTGGCCATTTAGATTAGACCACATCTCTTCTTCCCTCAGTACATAGTTAGATCAGCTGAATGTCACTGCCTTTAGAAAAGTAAATACTTGTTAACTAATTTCCCTGAGCTCCTGCGCCATCTTTAATTTGTTTCCCCTCTCTTTCTCCGCTGAAGGGTACGCCATTAAGTCGAGCTGATTTAAGGGCCGTCAACATCAACCTCTGTGACATGTGCGTTATCCTGTCAGCCAATCAGAACAATATCGACGATGCTTCACTGCAGGACAAGGAATGCATCTTGGCGACTCTTAACATCAAATCTATGCAGTTTGATGACAGCATTGGGGTCTTGCAGGCTAATTCCCAAGGTAAGGAGTGGCCAAGAATACTTTGGCGCTTAGAGACTACACCTCAACAATTATTTACTGTGTTCCTTTAAAGACAACAAGGTCCATTAAAACAAGGGATAAAAGCATGACTTGTGTTTCATGTTTGTGCATCCAGAAACACGATAACTAGACATGCAAATATTAAATTAGTGCCTTTGCAATTTTCATTTCATTCATATGCATGTTCATTATTAGTATACACGTGCAATTGTAAGCAGCAAGTGTGTATTATATCCTTCTCCGGTAATCAAAGCTCTGGAAAAAAATCATCCCTAACGTTTTCGTGCAGATTGCATATTTGCCTCCAATTGCTGGACCGCGGCAGATTTGTTTGCCGACAAATTGACTCGAACAGATTGTTTATGCATTCAGATAAACATGTAACCCTCTTGTGCCCATCAGGATTCATCATCATTAAACAGACTGTACAAATCAGCAGCTTCACTTTCTCAGCTGCTCTTCATTACGTAAATTACACACACCGCACAAGCTGGCCCACAACAATTAACATTTCAACCATTATTGAGTATCCACTTTTTGCACAGAATGATGGATTTAAAGCTCCAGAATGACAGCTTTTAGATGAAATGTGTTCATAATTGTCCCAAAGGCTCACGCTGAACAGTGTGTCAAAGTGTTGGGAAGAGCACGTCCTCCTGTGTTGGCTGATTATAGCTTTTAATCATACTGCAGAAGAATATGTTATTATCAGGCCTTGAAGGAATCTGTTTGCAATGTCTGTAATGAGTTTGAGTGGAATTCTGGGGATTTAAACATTGTAACTTGTATTAAGTGAGAGTACCGCACCCTTATTGGTGACTGAGCACGTAATCACATTAGCTAAAGTATTAAATAAAATTGCTGGAGAGGCAGGGGATGTGTAGAAATCTGGGATTTGTAGTTTTGTGGAAATCTGTGCACTGATTCCATGCAGGCCTGGTCATTACTACACCCTCAATTAATTTAACACAACATCTGGCATGATCAACAGCAGAGCAATGGTAAGTAATAAAGATTTATTTCATTAACACAAAGCTTATTAGAACATATTTTATCACACAACGAACAGTTTTCTTGTTCTTGGATTATTCCCAAGTAAACATTTGCGCCAGTTTTTTTTTTTCCAGATTGTAGTTTCAATTGGGCAGACATACAGTTATTCATTATTATTAATGCTACATGATCACAAATCATAATTTAATTTTCTTTAAGGCAGAAGGATCCATATAAGATAGAGGTGTAACAAATTACATCATACCACATCATCTTAGTAAATATTCTTGCCCTCAGCACCTTATACCAATAAATCAGCTAGTGTTTTGCCAGGAGAATGTACTACACAGGGCACTACTAGAAATGCTTTAGGGGCTTTTGAATAAAGTACGCAAAGTCCAAGCTACATAATGCATTACCATTGAAAACTACAACACAAGGCAGACTTTAGAGCGCGACTTTAAGGTTGGTGTGTATGTCTGTTTGAAAGGAGTATAACTTTATGGCGTAGGATCAATGTGCAACATTAACACACAGTTGCACAAGACCAACTGTAATGTGGTTAAGCTTGAAATAATACCCTTTTTCAATTTTGTTCGTTTTATTCCTGTGTCAGATGTCCTTTTTAGTTTTTAGCAAATGTAGTCAGCTTGAAGTTGTTGTTGAAATTTGGTCTAGGATTTTTAGTTAAACAAATCTTTGTCCAATTTTAGTTATGTTGCATAATTGTTAAACTGATAATCACTGATAGATTACTTAAAATTATAATCATTGCCTGTAAATTATTATTAATTTAATTGTTACAGAATTATTGCACTTTCACTTATACATATGCATGTTTTATTTAGCATTATGTACTTTTCTGATTTATTATATTTATTTCTTATGTATTATATTATTTAATATTATTTATTGCATACAAAAGCTGAAACGGGAACATGCTAATATTATGTCCAAATATCCCAAGTTATATTGCAGTGTTTTATAAAAAAAAAGTACTGTGGTACAAAAGGTGCTTAACTAAAAGAGTTTAGACAAGATCTCTTTGATTTTTCACTGTTGTTTTGTCTTCATCTCGTCATAGAATAAACATTTTTTTGTTAATGAAATTAAAAGTAGTTTCAGTCAATGTTCTAATATTTTGACTCAAAATACTGTTTAATACAGGCACACACCAGCTGTTCATAGAGATCAAATCTGGTTATGACAGAATATGACCAAATTCGGATTGATATCAGACTATTCTTTCATGTAGATTCTATATTCAGAATATTCTTGCAATGAATTGTTCAGAAGCTTTACGGTGTAAAACACCAAATACAGAGGGAGAGAGAGAAACAATAGAATCAACAGCAACATTGCTCTTGTTTATTGGTATCCAATTGCTCTTATTTATCAGCTGATGCTAAAATGCTTTTGAGCATGCCAGATGGTCGACTCTGACTGTCACTGCATATCTGATGTCTTCACAATTCACACAACAGGAGACGCCATTATTCTCTGCACATTTAAGACAGTCTTAGTCTCTCTGTGTTGTGTATTCTTTTGTTTAGAGCTACAGAGAGAGAGCTAGTCTATTGAACTCCCCCGTCGAGAAGGACAACCCCTGTTCAGAATCCTGCAGCCCTTTGAAAACTTTGTGACCTGAATCTTTTCCCCACATTATGTTTGTCACTGTAAAAACTAATACGCTTGCATTTTTCTCCAGTCGATGGATGTCAAAACAGGGCCAATGCATTATGCATATAGCATTACTGATTTAAAGTGTTTACTTGTCAGCTTGAGGAAATGCAAAAGTGTCAAGTCATGTGAATTCATACTCTTGTCACTCCTGCTTGTATTTCATGGCATTTCACATAAAAGGTTTTCAGGATCCACTTCACCAGTTTTATGGTAACAAAATGAACAGCATATAAAATTTATACCTGCTAGTTGATGGAAGGCAGCAAATGCTAAATATGCCTGAGCTGACCCTTAAAAGCGTAGGATCTGTATTTCACTGTTTTAGACCGGCGTGACAGTCCTCTCGCATCCTGCCAACACAAACTCTACTACTATATGTTCACTACTTTAAGCATTAGACCAAGAAAATCTTATTTGCATGGCCTGACTGTTATGCTACTGGTTGGGCCACCATTGCAAACTTTGAATTCGAAATGCAGAGTAAAATGTGACCGTCTCTTTCTCTTGCAGGCTTCACACCTCCAGGGATGGATAGGTCATCTCCAGATAACAGTCCAGTGCACGGCTTGGTGCGGCAGGCATCCATCACCACGGGATCAAATATCCCGATCATAACTGAACTTGGTGAGACGCGACTGCAGTCATACTGCTTACATGTCAAAGTCAAGTGTGATTAGAATCTAAACTCCCGTATCAAGCCACGTGGATGTGTTCCTTATGAAGTGTGTGTCTGTGATGTGTATAATTGCGCACCTGAATATTTCACAGACTTGGTCAATGTCGCGTCTTCATCAGTTGAGCTTTTAATGCACTGGAAGAGACCTAGACTTATAGGGAGAGAGAGGGAAAAAGCATGTAGTAGCAAAATGGATCCATTTATAAATAACAATGAGGGTGGCACTATTCCCATGGTGGGGGGGACTCATGAAAGTTTTAGATCTCAGAGGGCACTAAAGCACCAGAGACCGGTCGCTCCAACTCTCCACTGACCCAATTACAGCATGTTACGCCAGAAAGGCTGCAAAAGAGAAAGGGCCTCACGGACGCTTAAAACTTCATGCAAACACGCTCCTCACATGCACACATACACGTATGCACTTCTGTCCCCTTAACATGAGACCCAGAAGTCCTCCTCCCTGAGGGGTTGCAAAGTCCTACATCTTGTACACAAGGGGCCTGATTTACTAAAGGTTTCTGGCATATTGGTAGAGGTGAAACAAATATTCAAAAAAGAAAAAGAAGAGCAACTCAAGAATAATCAGTATAATCTTATATGAAAGCTCTCCATGTCATCTGTCATTAAAGACATTGACTAATACTTGACATTGACTAATTTGAATGCGATACTTTGACTTTGAGTTGAGAGGATATTCTCAGCCTCTTGGCAATGTCCTTCTGTAACTCAGCTGGATTTTCGATGTAATAATACTCTCGAGAATTGTAGATATGATAAAAGTGTTTTTAACATGAGTTGCATTGTTTATAGTTATATGAATTGGTTGTTTTTAAAATGCCGTTTTCCTGTGAATATTTATTGCTGACAGGAAACCATATCCAAAAGGTTTTCATGAAATAATGTTTGTAAATAAGTAAATCAAACGCACACCCTTAGTAAGGAAAGGAATACATTGCACACATAAATCACTCATAATGATATTAATGTTGATATAAACTACCGTTCAGAAGTGTGGGGGAATTTTTTATTTATTTATTATAAGTGACTGTACAGTATTTTACATGGTTAAATAGGAATTTAAGTTCACCTAAAACTAAATTCTGTTCTTTTGGAACGATTGATAGTTTAAAAATAAATGCTAAACTGTTTTCGGCATTAATAATAATAATAATAATAATAATAATTTCTTGAACACCGAATACAGTATGTTAAAATATTTTCTGAAGAATCGCTTAAGAAAATTCAGCAGTGAAAATGTTATTATTTTAAAATACATTGAAATAGAAGGCCTTGGTGAACATGAGATAGCATTCAAAAACATTTTATTGACAAAAAAATCTTATTGACCCCAAACTTTTAAACTGTAGTGTATATATCTAGATTTTTATATATATATATATATACACATTTTTTTTTTACTTTTTATTTTTCTAAAAATATCTTTTTATCTTTTTTTTTATATAAACACATTAGCCTTCAGCCATTAAAAAAGACCAAACAAAATTGTGTTTGATCACTCTTCAGCTACAACTTTTTTCATTGCTACATCACCTGAAGTGTCATTTTCTTTTTTCATCCTTTTCTTTCTTATATTATTGTCACACACCATCTGTTCAGTGGATTAAACTCTTAAGTTTTTGCTGTAACAAGTAAACTAGAAGTTCTTTTCTCAGATTGAAAGCTGTTTAGCTTAAAGGTAGCTTAAAACGCAACCCAGCGTAATTCAACAACTTTATCAGCAGATTCTCAACACGAGCGAATCATTGACAGTCAATGGAGCGCTTGGTAAATCAGGCCTGCAGTTTTAGTGTTGGAATATGTGCGATTACACCAGTAACATGTTGAAAAACATGTCGAGAGCGATTCGCTTTCTCTTCTAAACGGTTCATAGTAATCTTTCCCCTATTTGCAGTGCAGTAGATACTGAAGCCTGCACGACGTCCCCGTTATCATGAACAAACACGGCCGAACTGTTCCATGGAGTTCTCACAGAAGCGCTTCATCCTGACACTACCTTTAGATTTCTAATCCCACTCTTGACATGATACTCTCGTTTATGCTTTCTCTTTCTCTGGCTTTGAACTTGTTTCAATAACTGTCTCCCCTCAACACTGTTTTATCATCATTAGCTAAGCCTGGCAAACTACTGCCTTTGGTTTCATTCAGTCAGGAAAAAAACAGTGGAACCAACATACAAATGATAACAGAACTGGGTAAGCTGCGCCTTTGTCCTCCGCTACTCTGATGCACTGCCTCCTTCATCGGCTTGTCTTGATTTCTCTCGCTGCAGCTGAGGCCTGCTCCCATGGCATCACTTTGAACACATTTTTATCCTTAGTTCTGGTTGAAATTGACTGTCTTGTTTTTGGCCTTTTTTAAGGATTTTTTTTCCTTTCTTTCTCAGAGCATCACTAGGCCTTTGATCATGCGAGTCTGTCCTTGTGGCTGTTTCCATAGCATCTCCCTGCAGTTCAATTCTCTGGCCTGGGCTCCTTTTCATCAGCGGCCTGTCTGAAAGACTGACATTTCTCTTCCTTAGCTCACAGGAAGTCTGGGAAGAAATCAAATTAGAAAAAAAAACCTCCCCAAAAAACAGATCAAACCTTGCTTTAAGCTGTTTATTTTTATTTATTTATTTTGGTGCTGGCCCTAATCTCTGAAGCATAGATTTTGAAAGGGAGTGAAACAAAGATTGTGTGAGGCTGTGTTCAAACCGAACGGGATTTCAGGGCATTGTCTCTATACATTGGCCGCTGAGACCATACACAATAGCCTCAAAGCAATCTGACTGCTGCTGCTGTCCAACCAAAGATACCAATGTTTTAAAACGGGTTCTTTTATGTAAGTGGACCTACGTGTTTTTACTAGGGTGCTCTGTAACTTGACAATTGCAAATCACTTCAAGTAATAGTTTACCCAAAAATAAAAATTCTCATTCATAGATCTTCGTGTTGTTCCAGATACGTAGAGCTATCTTTCTTTGGTACAACACAAAAAGAGAAATTTCAAAGAATTATGCTCGTCACTCATCTCCATGCAATTACGATGAATGGGGATTGAGGCTTTCAAGTTTTAAAAAAGCATGCAAAAGCTTAATAAAAGTAGGTCATAATACTTGTATATCATATCCCAAATCTTTTGAAGTCATAGAGAAACAAGTCTTTATTTACTGACGATCTTCCCCTTTATTGATCTGTTACTGCTGCCGCTGTGACTGAATAGAGTCAATAATCAGGATCAGTCCGATTTCTAAACAAACTATTCAGATCACTTTTGTAAAAGGATTCATTGAAAATATCTGGCTCCAAAGAACCATCCATTTACACATCAGACATCACAACTTCTCTCAGAAATGGAGATTTCATTGTTATGTAAACTATTCCTTCCAAGTTACTCGAATTCAGGTTAAATCCACCTTTTTTTTTTTTTTTTTGGGTACTGCATTATGCAGATATCACTATTTCAACCTGTATTTATATCCAGAATGCATGCCCACTGACGTGCATGCTTTTTTTTTTTTTTTTCTCATTGTTTATTTGACTTCATTAACCTGGTACCCCTTTGAAGGACATTGATTGATTCTTCTGCACAGTTGTTTTGCTCGGTCTTAAACCGCCTCTCTCTGTGCTGCAGTGAATGACTCTAACGTTCAGTTTTTGGACCAAGACGACGATGACGACCCAGATACGGAGCTGTATCTGACCCAGCCGTTTGCCTGCGGTACCGCGTTCGCCATCAGTGTGTTGGACTCCCTGATGAGTGCGGTGAGTTAGTGGCTAAACAGCTGCCACGTTGACACCTATTTACTGATTTGAATTCCTTTAAGCAGATTAGCACACATAAATCCGTTAAAGAAATTATCCCTGCAGAATAAATCGATTCAGATCCTTTTTTTGTGCGAAGGATCCTTCATATTATCTGCTAGGCTTCAGATGATCTTTCCGTTGGTATTCAAAAGCAGCCAGTGATTTGGTGAACAAAGCAACCTGTCAAAAGGTGCACAGTCATTTCTCTCCCATCATGGCATGTCATATAGAATTACATGAAGGCATGTCTCTCTGCTAATCCTCTGAAATAATGTATAGGAAAGAGACATCCTCCGGCTGTGCAGTGCTTTAGATGTAGGGCTCAGGCGTTACCAGTAGGCAGAGGCTGGTAAATGAAATGCCACATTGATCAGACAGCACTGTCAGCGGCGGTGACATCAAAAGGAAAGTTGTTGCCAAGACTCCTCATATAATGTGTCATGAAATGAACTTTCAAGAGTCTTATTAGATCTTTTAACAAGGTAAGTGCTCAAGTTTTCTTTAATGGCATGCCTTGACACGCAAAGGTGGGCTGCTATGGGGTCCAAGAGCTCTAATCTCCTAACAATGCCATCGTGGGTAGATTAGAAAAGATACTTTTTTTTTTTTCTCCCCTTTTTTCCCCATTCCCCCTCACCACCTACGACCACTGCTGCTATCCCCTTATCCATATGATGGCTTAATTCCAGTACCTTTCACTTTGAGTGAAGCTAGAACAAAGCAGCCTTCAAGTGCATTTCACTGTGGACAAAGGTGAAGCCTGCTAATAGACAGCTCTCATCCATCATTCGGCTGAATGCTGCTGTCAGGGGCCCGGAGAGGTGTCACTCTAGTGTGAGCTCGCGGCGACACAGCCCTCTGGTGCTCACAGGAACGACCTTGTGATCTTAGTGGAATCTTTTATTTTTGTACGTTAATCATTTGACAACTTTATCATCAGTGACACTGAAGAACATTTGATGGACAAGATACAGCGAGGTCCCAGAGTCAGAAACCACTTTAAAAGTCAAGGATGCAGAATCGGATCAAAACTTGGATAAAGATAACATTTTAGGATTTAAAATAGACTACTGTTAGAAGGTTTAAGGTCAGCAACATACATGTATTTTTAAAGAATGAAATACTTTTATTCAGCGTAGGCATATTAATGAATCAAATGCATTTATAATGTTATTAAAGATTCAGATTTTATAGCTAAAAATAGATCGCTAGATGAATTAGTATAGAAGCCCTATGATTAAAACGACCAACATTTGAAGTTTCACCAAATACTGAAATTATCATTACATTATGGGATTTTTTTTTATTGTTGATCGTAAATCATACAGAGGTCTAAATTATCGTACAAATACACAAATTATCGTACATCTGGCAACACTGAGGTAAAGAGGAAGTCACTATTTAAACTGACACTAACCATGATAACATGGCTCATTATGTTTTACTTAAAAAAAAAAAAAGCAAAAACTTTTAACTAGTGGTTTTAAGACTTTTGGACCCCACTGTACAAGATAAATGTCTCCAGTTTGTTGTGTTATGAGATCTGTTCTTCATTGTATGTAATCTACAATTAGCTTCAATAATGATAATTAAAATGTCCTCGTGTGCAAAACGCTCCCCTGTTAAGCGTGGCTGGTGTTACCGAAATGAATGTGCGTGGGGAGGAGACGATGACAACAACAACAACAGCTGGCGTAATTGCATTCCCGTGTCTCTTCCCTTCCCAGGGAGTGAAATGAGAAGAGACAGATCAGGGTCTAGATAACAGTGCTCGGGACAGCTCCAAAATCCTGACTGTCTTGAGTTGTGACTCTAATGGCGCTCACGTCCGGATCCTCTCCTTTATCTTGGCAGACATACTTCAATGATAATATCCTCACCCTGATCCGGACGCTGGTCACGGGAGGCGCCACTCCGGAGCTGGAGGCCCTGCTGGCTGAGGAGAACGCACTGAGAGGTGGCTACAGCACGCCGCAGACGCTGCGTAACAGGGACAGGTGTCGGGTCGCCCAGCTGGCCCTCTACGATGGGCCCTTCGCAGACTTGGGGGTAAGTGGACGCTTAAGAGGAGCTGACACGTTTTGGCACTTTCCCCAGCAGGCCTCGTTCCCTGTCCGATGCCTCCCCTGCCCACTAATGCAAAGTGAACGAGCTGAACACGCAAAGTCTGGGTAAAAAAAATAACACTGGCTTAAGTATTTGATGGTATTTCTGTATCCTGTGCCGAGTAGATCACGCTACTGATTACAAATTACAAGAAGTACATTGTAGTTAGTAACATCGTTTGGATTGCGTTAGGTAATGTAGTCTGACTACTTTTTGTACTGATTACTTTTACTTTACTTTTTACCCAACTTATCACACAGAACTCAGTGTGATTATTGTGTACTATTACTAATGAAAAAATATAAATAATTATGAAAGAAAAAAAATAATGAAATCATAAAAATGTCAAAAGCTTTGAAACCCCTACATTATTAAAAAGGAAAACATAACATTACATAGCCAAAGTATTCCTGGTTTAAAATATTTTTGTCCAGACCTCCATTATCAGTGATTAGTGTATGCCAATATGATGTGACTTGGATATGATAAAGTCAAAGTATTTTGCAGCTTTGCATTGGCAGTATTTCATAACTTCCAGATGTAAGAAGTAGGTTCATTTAAAAAGGAAAATAAAAAACAAATAGCAATAAATTATGCATAATGTATAGTGATTGTGTGAATAGAATGTACTGTAATCCATAAAAAGTACAGTATGTGTAGTCTGATTTTAAAATGTAATATAATTTAAAGCACTTGCTTTTTTTTCCGAATCCGATTACCGAATCCAGATTACATGTACTCAGAGACTAACAAGCACTGCCTGGATCTGCCTGGAAGTAATTCTACATACTTCATTGTAGAAGTGTAGACATTACACTAGCATACAGATGCAGTGAATGAGGCAAACGACAACAGCTTTTGCACTCAAGATGGCTTTTATGCCTGAAAGAAGCATAAACCGATTTGAATGTAATGAATAAACAATTAAAGCATTATTTTGTGTTCTTTTGCAGGATGGTGGTTGCTATGGAGACTTGTTTTGTAAAGCATTAAAAACGTACAACATGCTGTGCTTTGGAATCTATAGATTGCGAGATGCACATATAAGTACACAAAGCCAGTGCACAAAAAGGTGAGCTTTTTTCATTCTATCTATTCACTTCTTTATAAGCAGGGTTTCAGCTAAAAAAGAACAAGTACAAATATTTTTTTAAGATTTTAGTGTACCTCATTTAATTTTTCTTGAATAAAAGCTCAAAAAAAGAAAATAATAAATAAAATAACATTCTTTTGGATAAGAATATTCACAGAGCTTGCAAAAAAAATTTTTTAAATTTTATTTTAATTATTAATTTCTTTTTTGAGCTTTTATACATGAAGAATTAAATGAAGTACACTAAAAGCTCAAAAAATTTAATTAATAAAAAAAAATCATTTTGGTTTTTTGCATGCTCTGTGAATATTAAGCTAGCACGAGGGGAAATATTTCAAAATATGATTTAATCAGTAGTAAAAAGTTTTCACATTTTCACTGTTATGTGCACTCTGTATTTTGTGCTTATTGGAATTCAGTTGTAATACACATGCACATTTGAATGATTATTAACAGTATCAGAAGTTATGACCTTTCTCCCATCCAAGCTTGTGATCATAGTTTAAGTGGTGCAGAATCTTTACACTGAATGAATTAAATGAAACCTCAAAGTTAAGTGCTTTATTTACATGAGATCCTCGTGCATGCATGTCGTTTTTTCCATGTGTGCAGATATGTCATCACAAACCCGCCTTATGAGTTTGAGATGGTGCCCACGGACCTGATCTTTTGTCTGATGCAGTTTGACCACAACGCGGGCCAGTCCCGAGCGAGCCTGTCCCATTCTTCCCATTCCTCTCATTCATCCAGCAAGAAGAGCTCGTCTGTTCACTCCATCCCCGCCACGAACCGGCAGAACCGCAGCAGCAAAGCACGTGAAGCCCGAGACAAACAGAAGTAAGCTGGCCTTCATTTCTCTCTTTAACCCAGCAGAGTGTTTATTCACTTCTGTGGTTTTAGCACACTTTGTACAGAAAGGATGCTGTGTGTGTTTGTACTCAGCGTTCCATGTTCTGTTTGTGAGTTTGCTTCACTGTTCTGTGCATGTGGCCCTTGCCTTGACCACACACACACACACACAACTCTACGACCATTTAATCATTGCCTCATCGCCAGTGCAATGTGCAACCACGACAATGTTTGCATATCGCTGCTGCATTTGTACAAACACAATCAAGCTGCCAACTAGAGGTCTGCATTGCAAAGGTCTGCACAAGTTTAGGTACTAATGTGCAGGTCCCATGCAGACTTCTAGAACTGTTTGGATAATATTTATTTAGCTTTAAATATTTAAGAAATGGAGGCACATTTTTTATTCCATCAGCATTTGTTGTCCACATATAAGAGTGTGGAAAAAGCATTAATTCATTTCTTGCCTTCCTGTTTGTCCACTTATTCTGTCTGTCTGTGATTGTGTGTGAGAACTGCAAATTGCATCATCATGTTTTTAGTCTGTGTTAGTGGCTTATGCTCTAGTGAGTTTTTTTGTTTTTTTTATGTTCCTGGTAGGGTTTAGAGACATCATCATAGCATAAATGGTTTCACACCATCCCTACATGCCTTGCAGATGTAGAAAACCCCATGGTGTGTGTACATAAGCTTTGTATCATTTAAACGTTCCAGCTTTGAAACTTGCCTCTCACCAGAATGATGTACTAGCTGCAAAGCATCATGGGATGTTGTAAAACCCTGCATTGATTGCAGTGCCTGTTACAATGCGTGCCTAAAATTTAATTTAAAGCTTTTAAGATACCCCCCTTAGAGGATATATATTAGTTAACATAATTAATGTTTCCAGATTTGCAAAGCACATTGTGTCCTTTTCAAGAGTTTTACAATAATAAATTATTTAATTGTACTGTATAAAATTGTCAGATCCATCACAATATTTAACAATGGGCTAAATAGTTTGTAGTCTTGCATTTGCATTAGCAACATTTTTACGACTTAGTTGCATAAGAATCATTTAACCATTCAAGATGGTTATAATTTTTAATTTACAATATATAACCAGACTAAAAATGTAGGGATATGATATGATGTCAGTTCTGTTTGAGACCTGTTACTTGCCTTAAACGCTGTAAAACTTACATAGACCACTTTTTTTTCTAAAGTGCAACAAGGATGAATAGAATGGGCCCAGGTATGCAAGTTAATGATTCTGCATGATACAGCACCTGTTGTGGGATCTTTTAATCATAACTTTGTCCTTTTGTGGAGCACTGTTATGAGGGGATTTTGATTTTACTTTCCAAACAAAAAAAAATCATGCCTACTTTTCACCTTTGCTTTCTAACCGAAAGCAAATGGCTGCTGCTACTGCCTAACTCTTGTCATGCTCAGGACCATCCCAGCATTGCATGCGGTTGACTGTCATCCTCTCTACCTCCATCCATCTGATAGGTTCCAGTAATTTCTCTTTCAGTAGTCCCCCTCGACTTGAGTTCCTCTTGTTCATTTACCTTTCATTAGGTTTTCTTTCTTTCTTTAAGACAAACTGCATTGTGTGAGAGGTCAGTGTGTCTGCACATTGTTTCTACTTGTAGATTATCAAAATGCATTTCAAATTCAACTTACAGTAGGTACAGTATTTAGAAAAATAATTAATAAAACCTGATTTAATTAATTGCTTCCGCGTTGCCAAATTCTGTAAAATGATACAAAATGTAATAACATGGCATATTTATTTTACGTAGTAAATATTTTTACTATTATGTTTAACAATTTCATTGTGTATATATATATTTGTAAATAGTAAATATATTTAATTTATTTGTAATCATAATTAGTTTCAAATTTAAACAAATGAGAAACTGCCACTTGCTTTTAATCTCCAGATTGGTTTATTAAGCAGTCTGGTCAATTTCTTGACCTTGCGCAATATGCATTGGTGGCTTTCCTCATATTCGTCACTTTGTGTTGTGCCTAAAACCATCTTTTAGTTTAAGTAAAATTGCTGTATTTTACGACCTCTCATGGCTTACGGCTACATTAATGCAAAAACGTAGATTCGGTCTGTTAAAAGTTGCCCACTCAAACCAGGCGAAAGTGGTTTGACGTTCCGCTCTCTGCCCAAATTCACCTCAAATATCCGTGTGAGAGAGGGAAGCCATGATGAGAGTCCCTGTGCTGCTGAAATTGGCTCTTTTAACCCTTGCGGAGCCAGAGGATGTCTCGGGGCGATGTAAGTGCCAGCATCAGTAGTAAACTCGGGGGAACGGAGCGAGGTGGGTGACTCCTTGCACCACCTCAGGCACAGCTCCACTTACATCAAACGACTGCGCCGTGACACTCTTCCCCCCTGCGGCTCGTCGCAGCCTGACACTCCAAGGTGTGCAGCACATTTCAAGTTGGAGGAATAGTTGGAAATGTTGGAGTGCTGGAAAATGACACCGCCTAGGAGAAGGCAAACGTGACGGGGAAAGATGCCGGCCTTACACCTGGCTTAAGTGGTCGCAGGACACATTTCCGAATTAAACGGCTGATTTCAGAGACCTTATCGTGCGATAACGTGCTCAAATACACAGCATGACACAGTCATTCCTGTTTGGCTACAATATGGCTGTAAATGCTTTTACATTACCGTACATTTTGCTGCCTCATGAAATCAGTACTAGGTTCAACAATGTGTGTTTCACCCTGTGTCTGAATGTGAATTCATGTACTGCATAGAGAGAGAGAAAGAGAGCGTGGGATTATTCTCCTTTTTTTTCTTTTCTAGAGATGCATGATCCTGCTTTAAAGATCTGATATTAATGCAGTGTTTCTCATTTTCTACTTCTCTCCCGGCCCGGCTGTCTCACAGAAAAGAGATGGTTTACAGATGAAGCAGAAAACGCATACCCAAGGAACATTCAAATCAAGCCCATGAGCACTCACATGGCCAACCAAGTCAATCAGTACAAATCCACTAGCAGTCTGATTCCACCTATCCGAGAAGTTGAAGATGAATGCTGAACGAATCCCCGGGCTTTACCATCACAGAGGGACTTGGGTCATCCTGCTGTAAAAGACTTGCGCTAATCGCGAAACCATGACTGTGATGATGGCGACACATTGTTCTTCCCTTGTTCGACTCGAGGGTTTGAAGCGATCTAGAACAGGAAGAGACTTCCTATGTGTATACCTTTAATGTTACTTCCATACTTTTATATATGTATACATAGTGATGTACATAATGACAATCAAGTAAGGATTGTACAGCCCCTAGCACTTTTTGAAATTATGTTAACAGGCAAACAAAACAAAAAAAAGTACTTCCTGTGATTCACTGCAATATTTCACTTCTGCCGTGACCTGACTCCATGCAGAGGTCGCTATGATGGAGGATGAGGGTCACCGTCGTTCATTTCATCCAAACACTACCCAAAGATCAGCCCTGCCGATTGAGTTGAGTATCCGTCGTCTGTTTCGTTTTGCACTACCGCGTAAAAACTGGAGCACTGCTCACAGAAGATTCAAAGCTTTCCCCTCGGTTCTTCTCTGAGTTTGGGGCTGACGTCACAGGCTGAGGCTGTTAACAGAGTGTTTTTTTTGTTCAGGGAAACGAGTGCTTGCGTGACTGTATTCGTGCATGGTGTGTGCCGAAGGCTGCCTGAAGTACCCCGAACGTGTGGCTCAGGAAAGGATGCCCATTTCCATCCCTACAGACCGTTTAGGAACATGGAAATGTTTGCTATACCCAATGCAAATGGCCATCCCCAACGTAGCTCTTCGGAATTGGCAATACATTGAGGATATGCACTACTTCTGTTGATGTCTTTCCATCATCCATGACTGCTGATCTGTGATCGAGGCTTATAACATGTTTGTCTGCGTCTGCGGCTCTGCTATTAATGCGACTGAATGGAACACTACTGTAACCTGCTGATAATTCAACAATGATTGAGCTTCAATGCTAAGAATATACACTATTGAAAATGCCACATATTGCGAAAAGTGGGCACTGATGGTTCCTCCTTTGGGTGTAGCCACTGCCTGACACGGGGTTGGCACGGGGGCGGGAAAGTGCTTGGATGTTCCCAGTGACCAACCGTGATGCCTTAAACTCAAAGCTCAATCATAATGTTCAATTATCAGCCAAAGATTTCATTGTGGATGACTCTTGCTGTGTCTGAATGGATTTGAACGTCACTCACTTCTATCGAGGCTACACGACTATGTTGTACCTTTAAGTAGAAATGCTTCACAGACCTTTGAACTTTGCTTCAAGTGCTCTGTCAGATTTATACATAAGTACATACTTATTTTTTATCCATGAGCGTAATCATTTTGTACTTATTTTTATACATGTCAGAGAACTTTATTTCTAAATGGATCTTAAAGATATCTTAATAGCTACGGTGCAGAGCGGTTCCGTTTTACCCCTGACAACACAACATATCACTTAACATCGACCGGGACACGTCAAAGATCTGTGAACCCGAGCCGAAAAAAAAGAAAGAGTACCATTTCAGCTGGCCATCTGGAGTGCTCTTTGATACTCGCACAGGCTGCTTTGAAGGACCTCGAGCACCACTACTAAAACAGCATACATGCTTTCATTTTCATAAGCTAACAGAGATGAAAACCAATATTGAATGACTGATGACACTTCTCTGTAATTCCAGGTAAAGCGATGTTGATCCACAGACAGACAGAAACTCAGAGACGCGCATGAGGAGGGGCTCTGCTCTTTCTGTAATGAGTTAGAGCGATGGTTGACCTAAATTAGGTCTCGGAGAAAAAAGAAAAAAAAAAGTGCGCGGAAGTACTCGTGCAAACATCATTTGATCAGAAGCGAGCTAATAGATTGTAAATGCAAGAAAAGAGACATTAGTATTCATCCATCCTTTGAGAGAAATAATAAAGTTGTATAAACGCTGCCTATTCTAAAGTAAAAGGATCTCTGCTTTATTGTTTGTCTACTGGACAATTAGGCTTTGTCCTGAAGTGATTTTATGAATTGTGATTACATTAGTGTTTCACTTTGTAGCAAGTAGATTTCTTAATAAATGAAGAAAAAATACAAACGTGAGTTAACTGTATGCATAATTGGATTGTCTACATACTTGCTAGCCTAAAAAAAAAAAAGGAATCTATTGGAGTTAAATGTCCAATTTGTTTGTTTCTTCTATGTAAGGTCCTTTTCCTGTTTTACAAAGAGAGACCGATGGTGCGGTCAAGACAGCAGGTTTGATTTGATGAGAAGAGCGTAGATACACGTTGAAGGAAGCAGAAAGCAAACTAGCTCTTTCTTTTTGAGGATTATTAACCATCAGGTTTTTACATTCCATTTTGTCATCAGCATTTCGATGTTACAATCGCATATACTTTAGAAATAGAAACATTGGTTGTTTGTTTACAGACCTTCTCTTTATTTTTCGAAGCTCATACTCGGGTAGCAATCCTGATGACAAAGCTACAAAGAAAAGACGGCTTACTTTTTTTTACTTTCGTAGCCCTAATGACAGTTTGAGGTGATACCGATTATTTTTTCTCCACTGCAACAAATGTGCAATGTTTCGATATCATGCAATTTGTTTGTACATCTTGTGTATGCATATCACAGTTTCTACAGTGCCATAAAAAATGTATCCATCTACTAGCATCAGTCAGTCATACTGGATGAATATCGTGGCATCTGATACTGGCATGGAGAACATCCAAGCCATCCTTGCCTCCATGCCAGGACAGTGCCAGGCAGTGCAAGTAGATCAAAGGAGGAACGCTGTAAGACCCACTAAAGCGAAAAGTGGCATAAGACGCATATGCAATCTGCTAAAATCCTAGCACCTTGTATATAGATACTGAAAAAGTCAAAACAGGGAACCGCAATGACTGAAAGATGCTGAGTAGAACTATGATGTTTAGTTGGATTCACCTGTCAATGTATTCAAGAGTGTTTTAATTAAAGTAACATATAAAGCAACCTTACTGATGTGCTATGTAATACACAACTGTCATATTTTGGCTTTCTACTGTAAAGGACAGATTTAAGTTTTAGGAACTGTATAAAGAAAATACACTGTAACAGAATAAATACTCGGAGGGAACTAAGTCTTAACATGCTGAACTTGCATATGGATTACTGTTTTGTTGCTGTCTTTTCTTCCACTTCAATAAATAATCAAAACATCCATTCACACACGTAATTATTGGCATATTCATTACAGGAAAATGGGGTTTCTCATTGCAGAATGACTGATTTGACTACCAGACGTGAAGAAATTGATGGTGCTGAGCTGATCTACCTGACTCTGTCAAATATAACCTGCTGATATAACATACTGTCTTGTACAAAAAAGTTTGTACATAAATTGTACATGGTTTCTTTTTGTATTTTCAAATTAAAATGGATGTATTTGTGTTCTACGGGTGACTGGTATATTGCGTCATTACTTACACTGGACATTTAAACCATAACAGTAACGAAAACACATTTTAACAAGTCTAGGATCTAGAGAACACACCTATCCAAACATCATCTGATATTTAAAGAGGCTCATTCAATGAGAAATAACCCCTCTCGTGTTTGAATTATTGCCCGAATCGTTTACTTGTATGTGTATAACTTCTACACCCAATCATTTTATGAGTTTCAAAACATAATTCAACCTATGAGTACGATGCTTCTCGGAGACACTCGACGACTGTGACTACGCCTTGCTCTACAGAAAGATATCAGTCTGGTCTTACGTGGCTTGTTCTTTTCAAAACTAAAGATCTGAGCTCGACCTACCGAGCCCAAATAAAAAGAGGAGGAAGTAGAACAGATGTCGGCTGCGCTCCTGATTTGTAGGCTGATAAGGGTGGCACCCTGTAGGTTTAAATTTATGGCTTGTTAGTAAGGAGTGGCCCCTTTGTGAGATGTTTTCAAAATGATTGATTTACAATAAAGTGGCTCCCTGTGTGTGCACGCAGGCTGAACTGATTCAGATCGATTCCAGTGAAATTGATTGATCAGCCATTTAACTTGGCAGTATGTTTACTGAACGAAACCATGCAAGACCTATTCTCCCAGTCTCTAGCAATAAAACAGAAACAAGCCACACATCACAACAAAAACAACCACGTCTACACTACCTCTGACTGCTATAGATTCTGTTTTTTATAAAAAATATTTATGAACGGCAATAAAATAATCTAGTTTGACTTTATATGACCTGTCTAACCACAAACACATTTTTGGTTCACTGAAGAAAAAAGAAAAGTGAAGAATATTTGAATGTCACAAACAAAAAAAGTAACATTTAATTAATAATTGGTCATTTTGAAGTAGACTTACTGAAGTACTGTTTCCTGCAATGTTAGTATGATGTCATTTCTTTGCACATCTTCACTGAATTTCACAAACAAAAGAAATGAACATTGAATTAAATATGAATTATAACTAAAGTACTATTTTCTGCAATGTTTTATTATATATTGCACATCTTGTGCAGAAAAGATTTTCACTATGCAGTATGTGTGTGATATATGTATATGTATACTGTATATATGAAAACAGATTGTTTTACAAGAAAATAGTACTTCAGTCCTTTTTCTTTTAAATTGCTATTGAAAGTTGTTTCTAAGGTTTGCAAAAATGTATATAATAATTATACTTCAGTCAGCATGTTAAAGTTTAGTTTGTATTTTAACCATGTATTTGCTGTGTTCTTGTTGCGCCAATATAAAGTGGGCCTATAATAAGTGACCTGGGTTTTTTTATATACTAGAATACCGCTTTTTCAACTTCTTGTTTTAGTATTAAGAACCAACTATTTATAACACACAAGCTCACGTCCGTTTGACCTCTCTTCATCTCCCTCGCCTGCTCCCAAGCCCTCATCTCTTTGCTGAGACAAAGCACTCTTGTTTTCAGCCCACAAATCATCCCGCCATGGACACTTCATGCTGTCCTTTGGATAATTGTGGATGAAAACAGCCCCCTACATTCTCACCTTGGGATGTAGTGGCCCCATCATGCTGCTTATTAACGATTTTACACGGTGAGTCACGGCTCCGGGCCTGTCAGTACGCCAGTAATATTTACTGTCTGACACATGGGCTGTGGGGGGAAAAGATTGGGAAGGAGGCGGAGGGTGGGGGGGTGGACGGGCTGATTACACCCATCCACCTGACAGCGTCCTCATTCCTGAATCCTTCTGCAAATATACTCCTAAGAACATCCCGGGTGCCGCCGCGAGGCTGGTTATTATGAATTAAAGCATCACGTTATTGAAAAGAGGTGGCCGGAGGTTCGTTTCATCAGGACAATCAAAGACGACGAGGTTGGGCGTAGGTGGGCATTTTCCCACATGAATACGTTCGAGCACATTCAAGTGGCCATTATGGGCCATTTAGCAAATCAATAGGCGCTAAAATCAAAAACAATTTTCTGGGTGGATTGTCAGCGGAGTAAATGAAAGTGAGAAATTTCTAATATCGAACACTTAACAATCAATCTGTTGCACACTTGATGGGGTTTGTATTCAATTCTGTTATTCAAGTCAAAGTCACCCCTCGGATCCGGGAGCCGCTTGCGTGTTTCAGACGGACAGCAGTCAGAGGAGGAGGAGCTGTCACCGTGGCAACAGACCTCCATCCCGGGCGACCCCCCTCGAGTCACATTCGACATCATCTTTAGGAGCCCTCCAAGGCCCCGGCTTGGCCGTGATAATAGTTTCCATGACGATGCGGCATGCTCAGTGCATCAGTGCCAGCTCAGATAAACAGTGATCCTTTACAAAAACAAGAAGGTCATTACGGCAGCTTGTCAAATCAATGCTGAGAGTGTCCCGGCTGATTAAGCCATCCTCTCTCAGCTCTGACACCGTGTCAATAGTGCCGCGCCGTCTGAGCACGGCCAGATGATTGGAGTGAAATGCCCATCAGTCAGAGAGCTGAGCCGGACTAATGATTCCCTGTGCTGCCTATTAGAGCTACATGACAACTCAATCCTGCACTAGAGAGACAGAGGGAGAGAGAGAGGGAGGGAGAGAAGAGCGAAAGGAAAACAGTGACCTTGTTGCATTATTTGAAGCTGAATTAAATTGGCAGCAGCAGTTAATCTTTACCTGAGGCGATTAACAGAATTTAAGAGGAACAACAAAAGCATGGCACATTTGCCATTTTGGCTTTCTCTTCCTGACGTTTTGATTTCCTTCTCCATCCATTCTTCTGGAAGATGATGATTTATCATTAAGGGAACAGGAGAGAGGGGAGGATCATCTACATCATAAATCGCGAGCATAAAATATGCTCTCGGTTCACACTTTTAATTTGTTTTAGCGCGTCGCTCCACGGCCCTGTGGTGAGATTTGTGTAAGCCTCATCCAATTGACTTATCCAGTTTGTCAGCTGGGATTCATCCCCCTGCGCCCCGCTGGTGACTGCAACGCTGAGCCGGTGGAGTCGACTAGTGACGGGCAAATGTGTGTGATCAGATAGCTGAAATCACACGGCATTAAGGGCTCTCGCTTGGGAGCCGCCTAATTGCTTAGTGTTAATAGAGCACACTTAAACTCACTAATCTTGATTTACTTTTTATCAGACAAGACGACTAAGATTGAGCATGCACACAAAAGTCAATGGTCTCCTGCAATAGCGAAAAAGAAGTCTCGAAGAACAATTATTTCACTTCGGGGCGTGCATTTTCAGTCCGAATGGGCAATAACACCAATTTGGTTTTAAATAACTTAAGTGATTTTAAACTGCATTTTGGTCGGCATTGTTAAAAAGTACAAATTTACCTCGTATTATATTACAACCTTATTCAATTAAATTGCCAAAATAAAGAGGACAGTATGTATTATAAACGGTTTCATTTTATATCTTTGTTTTTGTGATGTAACCAGTTACAGCACTTCTCTTTACAAATGTGTGAAATAATATAACCCACATATAAATAAACAGGGCTATTCATCTAATAAATATTTGTTTAATTAGTTGAATGTTTTTTCTTTTTTAAATACATAAATTTGACGAACAGAAAAGAAGAAAATCAAATTTGTTGACATTCATTCAGTAGGAGATGAAAATGGTAATAATTGGGATTTACCAGCCAACGGAAGTAATAAAGCACCACGCTACAGGTCATGGCTAAACTTCCACACCCTTGAGTGTTTTCACATGAAATTACTCTCAAAACAAATTAATGATGATGATATAAATAAAGGCAAGCCGTTATTTATACACGCCTGGTCTATCATTTGTTAATATTACACGATTTCTCTCAGCGTGAAGACTGGGAGGAAAATCATGACTAATTTAACATGACATCAAAAATCGCCTCTCCTCTCGACAAACGTTTGTTGGCAATGGTCAATCAAGCTCTTTCTCCACATGCATTAGTCTGCCTGTCTACATGTGAAACAGCAGAGAGAAAACAAATCCACAGGGAGTAATGTAATTGTCTTGTAGAGCAAGCTTTCCTCAACACAAAACACAATCTGAAGAGAAAACGTGTGTGTGCGTCCAATTCTCTCCCTAACAGCGCCGTGTCATTAATAATATGTTATTGAGAAAACACAAACACACACACACACTTCAGCGTGACGAATCCATTACCTTGACTTCTCTCTGCAGCTTCACCCTGGAACATGTGATATTTACAACAACGTTAATTGTCACCGGATGCATGAAGATAAATGAAAGGGAAATATCATGTCATAAGTAGTTAAACACGAGTAAAGAAAAAGAAATGAAAATTTATATTGAAAACATCAAAATTACTCTACCATAAAATTACACTGTGAAGACCGTTCACCTTCAGTGTTGACAGATGGGATGATTTTATCTGAATGATACACGTATGTCTTTAAAACTGAAAACAATATTACAATATTAGCTGTCTGACAAGAGTTAAAAAGCCTTCTTGTTTAAGAAAAGTATGATTTTCATAATTCCAACGGCTTCTTAAGAATTATAAATATGCATGTATATATATATATATCCAGTATATATATATATATAGAGAGAGAGATTATTTTTACAGAATGTACAGGATAATTTACTCAAATTATGTATGATATTATGCAATGACACTTTGAGACTGACTCATTTGTTTTGTCCTTTTAATTTATGTATGTATTTTTTCATCATTATTATTAGTAGTAGTAGGTCCATGCAATAGAAGTCAGTGGTCAATTCAAAAACTGAATCACACAGTAATATTATAGGTAAAGAAACCGCTAGTTCTTGGAGGAAACAATTACTTTAGGTAATCTCTTCACATTAAGCTGTTTAACAACTATAATATATACATATTTTCACATAAGGAAAAAGTCTACCTTTTATATATACATTTTTTTTTAGATATTTTAGATGAGATTTTTAGATATTGTAATTCATTAATATTTTTCGATTGCATTACTGTACATGAAAGAAAACATCAAGACTGAAAATCTGGCGAATAGGGCAAATCTTACACGCTCACTGGTCTTGCGTTATCTTCCCTCCTAGACCTGCTATGAAAATGTAAGAAAATGCCAATATTTCCACCACCGTCTTATGGACGCTTTGATTTTCAAGTCAAGCATATAAAATAACAGCTTAAGGTCTAAATAGATTGAGGCTTCAACAAAGTGTAAACTAAAAGGCCTGAAGAATGAAGACAAAAGGTCGAAGCACAATATAGATTTGGTCCATCATTCAAAAAAAAGAAATCAAACCTTAAGCTATGAAAGCAACTGAAGCAGATCTCCCGCCGCAGCAATTTTGCATACAGACATACAAACAGCTTCATTTCAGATGTGACTAGCTTAGCGAGCTCATTTGCTGTACCCGAGCGAGGCCTTTAACTTTGAAGCATTGCAAATAATGTCCGACGGCTCGCCGTATACAGTGCAGTTCCAGCTCACCTTCAAGCTGTAAAGCTGATTTACAGCCACATGTTATTATTTAGCATTATTCATCTTACTGTCGGTTGCACATTGGAGGTTAATAGAAATGCCAGCATGTTCACTGATTTACTTAGTAAAATTTTCATCCCAAGGTTGGGTCTGAGTGATTGGACACTGACTAAGGAAGGGAGGGGGTTCATGCATTATGTAGAGGTGGCTGATGTGACCTTGAGCCATCGCGGCCTGGGCTATATATTACAGCTACGGCCATCCTTCCCACACCAAAGAGCCATCCGACGTATTTAACAGGGTTTTGCACAACATTACTGACGCTTTGCATGAGTTGAGCCGCTTTTATTTGGTCATCCATTTCAAAAGTGGTTTAACAACAATGGATGGGAAGCCATTTACAACAGCCTCTCTGCCGTTTGATTCACCTCAGACCGACAATTAATAATCGCAGAGCCGCTGTTACGCTGAGGAGGAGGAAGCCATAACCATTTATTGCGTGTTCACTAGATGGACTTCCATGAATTCCAATGTTAATCAGGCATATATCTGTCACTTTACGTGACCAAATAGAAAAAATATATATATTAAATAGCCTGTCACCTGGAAACGTGAGCGATCGTGATGGCATGATAGATGTAAATATTTGAATAGCATTGCCTCGTAGGTCATGTTGGCTTTTTTTTGCAGTAATTTATGTATTCTGGGAAGGTTTGCTTTGACTTTTGAGATCAGGTAGAGCAGCATTTTCCCACAGTAGAAGGTGGTGCTGGATCGATACGCTGCATGTTAGGGAGGCTTTGGCAACCTTTAACATAACAAGCCAAATTGATTTATCTAATGCCCTCCATATTTTGAAATTACATTAGCGTGTAATCTCGTCTCGGACCCGACCATGACATTTAAAGCCTCCCCCACTCAGACACATGAGATCCTAATAGTGTGTTCATTATTTAATAAAAAAGCAAAACAGTATTTTTTCTACACTTGAAAGTACGGGCCATCCTCTCGTTTGGTGTTTAAAGAGAAATAATTATGTTGGAAATAATGGCGATGCTTTGCCGATAGAGGAAATGATAAGGGAACACCGTTCTCTTTTTAAGGCGCAGGGTCCATTCGAATATAATTGGTAGAGGAATTATTTATGACATTAATTGCCACATTATCGACTGCCTGTCAACTCGCGTGGCAGTTCGTCCATCTTTCTTACCGGCGCTCGCAAGCTCAGCCTAAAGCAGACTGACAAGCTAATTACACCATCTTCCCCTTCCATGACAAATGCTACTCATCTGAAACCGCGCCGGAAATAAAGCTCTTTCTCTCCCTGCCTGCCCTTTTCCCTCTCCCGTCGGCCTGGGCTAATATCTCCTCGTGTCTGTCGTAAAGGATGGAGCCGTGAGCTTTCGGAGAGCGATCTGCTCCCCGTCTCACCTCTCACTCATTCAGTTAGCATACACTATCAGCGCACAGCTGTCAATCACGCGCGGCACGCGTTCTCATTTGCATTCGCAGACGTCAGTCATTCAGAGAGAGTAGCCTAATAACTGATGACTACAGATGATTTCCTGCTTTGACGGGCATCCATGCTGACTGTTGGGTAGTAGTGCTGTGCTGCTGTGATACAGCTCTGGGCTTTTTATGGAACTACATATACGGACCAGACTTTGCACGCTGCCCAATCTTCTGCCGTTTCTATTTTGATAGCTGTTAAATGTAGTAAGCACTGGTGTTTGCGATTGCTTTGTTAGCCCCACAGTGTTTTTGTTTGAATTTTATTCCAATGTACATTGCATTTAAATTGTCTTTAAGGGGTTTAGTGGATTCTTGGAGATACAAACTGTAACATTTCTAATTATAACTATGTTACTACTATGTTATAAATGTATTACAACTACCTGTAATAGTAAAAATAGTAGCACTTGAAGCCTTGCATTGTATAGGGGTTTCATTTAATGCGCTACACTTTAGGAAAATGTAACTTTGATATAATGCATTAAAGGTAAATTAAAAAAGCATAATTAATAGATTTAAAACGCATCCATAACACAATATAAATACTTTATACACAATATCAAACACTTACGCATGTCATCGGTCACCTTTTCTATCCTAATATCACCTTTATATGGTTTACCACCGTAAACTATCTGCGGTCAATTAAGATTGCGTTATTGCTATGTTATAAACATGTTATTACTATGCAGTGAAGCAAAAACTGCCATTTTGGTATCTCAACGTGCATAGTTTCAAAACTTGAAAGCAGGATTGTTCTGGTAGCCTCTTGTCAAATTGAGATGATCGTTTAGTTCCCACCCTTTCCATTAATATTCTCCTGGCCCGTATCCCTGCGTTCTCCAAGTGAGGAGGGTTTCCTGGAGTCCCAGGTCAGAGCCCACAGGTTGCTCTCCACTTCTCACACCTTAATTAGTCCCCTTCACACGCTTCTCCGAGCGCAGTCTCTCTCCTGAACACGTGTGTGTGTGTGTGTGTCAGCATATGTCTTCCCGTTGCACTTCCGCCCGCCTTCTAATGCTGTTTATATTTGCGGAGCTGCTTGAGATGAGGCCCTGACGAGGATGGGAACTGACACTCACCAAACTCGGTATGTCCCCAAGCCAGCTCCAGCGGCTCGGGTGCTGTCAATTCTGGCTACATCAGCGGCAGTGGCTCAATGGCAGCGTCTCTGACACATGTCACAAAGTTTTAAATGTCTGTTCTTTTCATGGGGATGGTTGGGTGAGCCAGCCAGGGAAGAGATGACATTTTGTGTGGTGAAAGGGGGGTGGGCTTGTTGTGGCTCCTTCTTGCTGCCTCCACCAGCTGTCAGTGCCACTTTTCTCAGAACATATCACAACACCGACAAATAAACCTTGTCATTTAGAAACGCCCGCACTAGTGACCATGCTCTCCAGCAGTACGACAGGAGCAACGCACAGGCATAGTCTCATAGGGCCGAAGACACAAATGTACTGTACACACACACACACACAATAAACAACCCGCACACACATTTAGTACAATATTCCCATCGCATTGTGTCCCTCTCAGACACTGAAACACACACTTGGACCAACATGTGCATAAGGCACAGACGCACACAACCTGTGACCCACAGTCAAACCCACACAGCCGCTGCACACCAAATCATTGCACTGGGCTATCTGTGACCTTTCTCTATGTGCTTCACATTGCCGAGCGCTGCTTTGGGTACACATGCTTTCTTTCACATCCAAAACGACGTCTCTCATTTACTGGGCTAATTCGGGTGGCATACTTGGGAGCCCATTTAACACATGGCAATTAAGCAAGATGAGGTCAGGCAAAATTATGCCATTAATAATGAATGTTTACAAGGGAAAAAAAAGGAAAACAGCAAGGTTCAGACATGTAAACATAATAATAATAGTAAAAGTAATAAAAACAATTGCAGTAACCAACTTGCATATACATTATATATATATACACATATATGTATATATATTAATACAGTGGGTACGGAAAGTATTCAGACCCCGTAAAATTTTTCACTCTTTGTTATATTGCAGCCATTTGCTAAAATCATTTAAGTTACTTTTTTTCCCTCATTAATGTACACACAGCACCTCATACTAACAAGAAAAACACAGAATTGTTGACATTTTTGCAGATTTATTAAAAAAGAAAAACTGAAATATCACATGGTCTTAAGAATGGGGGAGTAATGGTTCTTATTAGAATCATTGACATTACTAAATTCTCCGCGAATAGCGGGCAAATACTCCCACATACTCCCCCCTAAACGTCCAACCAATATTCATAGGCGGAGGGTGAACCAATTCCAGGGTAAGGTTAAAAACAGCCAAATGTATTAAACATCATATACCCGTCTTTTTAGACAAGAACCAAACATAGGTGTCATAGGTTTATACAATTTTTTTTATAATGGGACATAATTTGTATTGAATGTGATAATTTAATTAAAAAATAATAATAAAAATAATAATTATAAATTGATTTTTCTATAACGTTTCCTTTCCATGGTTATTCAAACTGTGAATTTAATTATATATAAAATGTGATATTACTAACTATGATCTATCGCAAGCACTCTCAATAATAGTAAAAAAATAAATACAAATAAATAATAGGGCTAATGATAATAAAAATTTAAAAAATTGTGTTCGATTGCGCAATTACGGGTAAAACCAACATTGGCGCTTCACCGATTATTAACCCTTAACCAACAACTTTATTTTAAGTTAGGATAAGCTAAAAATACGAATGTTTTCCACCGATTCATTTTACAAAAACTAGCAAACAACAGGATTCACATGAAGCCACCAGTCGGGGCTTTATGGCAGAGTGGCCAAAACCTTTGAGTGCTCAGGACCTCAGACTGGGCCGAAGGTTTACCTTCCAACAAGACAATGACTATAAGCACGCAGCTAGAATAACCAAAGAATGGCTTCACAACAACTCACAACAACCCAGCCAGAGTCCTGACTTAAACCCAATTGAGCATCTCTGGAGAGACCTAAAAATGGCTGTCCACCAACGTTTACCATCCAACCTGACAGAACTGGAGAGGATCTGCAAGGAGGAAAAATCCAGGTGTGAAAAACTTCTTTCCCAAAAAGACTTATGGCTGTATTCGATCAAAGGGGTGCTTCCACTAAATACTGAGCAAAGGGTCTGAATATTTACGACCATGTAATATTCCAGTTTTTCTTTTTTAATAAATCTGCAAAAATGGCAACAATTCTGTGTTTTTCTGTCAATATGAGGTGCTGTGAGCACATTAATGAGGGGAAAAATGTACTTAAATGATTTTAGCAGATGGCTGCTATATAACAAAGAGTGAAAAATTTAACGGGGTCTGAATACTTTCCGTACCCACTGTGGGTGTGCGTGTGTGTATATATATATATTGATAGTGTGTATTGAAAGAACATCAGATTGACAGTCATTTTATTTATTAATTGCTTAAGACATTGGATAGCACAGTTATTTAATCAAAAATAATGTTTCATGATTTTGGGATTACATTCTCATATATTTATTTTAACAATTATACATTATTCCCATACAAGTCATAGACTACCTACTATATTGTTTGGTTACGTATATGTGTAGTTGACAAATAACATATTAATTTCATTCAATTAAATAATCTATAATCTAGCAAATGCTACATAGTCTGTATCAATATGGAGTCATAAAAACAATATTTATAATAGTTTAAAAGTAAAAGTCCTGTTGAACCATTAATCGCATCCAAAATAAGTTTGTAAACATAATATGTGTGTGTATATTGTGTATATTCACTAAATATAAATAAATACACACACATACTGCATATATAATTATATTATATTTAAATATTTTTAATTTATGTAAATTTTTCTTATATACCTACATGTGAATGTACATATACATAATAAACATACACACATTATGTAAACCTTTTTAATCATTTGACAGCACTAATATATATATATATATATATATATATATCAACAGCAGGTAAAAATTAATTCACATAATATATTAAACCACGCTGTTTTTTGTTGTTGCATTGAAGCAGTAACAAAGAGTCAAAATTAAACTTGTACCTTGTCTACAGCAGTTTTAGTATTTGTCACACTGGAGGACACTTTACCATGTGATGTCAACTACACATAAAAACAAGGATCATACAACAATCTTTTAGATTTCTTGTTTAAAATACAAAAATTACGCAGACTTCAGTGCATAAGATCAACTTGGAATGTTATATTGTAAAAAAAGACCCAAAAAACCCCAAAACATAAGAGGCAAAATAAATTGGATGCACACAAAACATTCATCACCCTCCCTGTACAAAATGAAAGTGATGTTTCAAATATTTGCCCGACTTTTTGCCCACTGCTTGTGAACTACAGCAAAGGCCATAATGGATTTTTTAAATAGATTTTTCAAAACATACAAAGAAAGGAAATCATTAAAATAACGTGAATTGGTCTAAACCCCGCACGAGGAAACAATCAAAAAGACTGGAGAAAGTTGTTGACTCCCCTCTCACACATACAAACATCCACCTCCTCCAATTTCACTGCCAGAGCTGCTGTCTTTCTTTGCTCTCTCCCTCCAGAGAAAGAATGAAATAAAGCAAAGCTCATTACCTCTTTCTTTCACAGCTCCTCCAGGCTCCGGCACTGCAACAACTGCCCCCGCAACACACAAACTTCACACACGACATGCACATGCACCTCACAAACACGCAAACATACACATGCCATAGAGTCAAGAGCCTGTGAGGGCCTCGCAGCTGCATTTCTGAAAGGACTGAAAACATTCAATAAAAATAGACTGAATATAAGATTAAAAGCATAACTTAAAGGTGTGTAAAAAAAAAACAAAAAACAGCTAATACTAAAATAATATTTGTCTGTATATATAAAACAAACACTTTATGCCAATTGCTGGTGAGCACTCGCCTGACATGTCTTCAAAGCTTCAAAAGGCTAATCAATTTAAACACTAAATTAAATTTGTTTATATTTATTAGCCTTTATAACTTTCATTTTTTCACTTTTTTAAAAATCCTTCAATGATTTGAACTGACATTCTGCCTTCAGTAATGAACAGAAAACTTAAACGAATGGCTATATTGTAAAAGCAACACTTTCGCCTGGATTTTTCTCTTTAACTTTAGCTTTGACTTTGAGAGGAGCTCATCCTGGGCTTCCGTGTGGGCAGCCCGAAGCCTCAGGTGGGACCTTTGACCTGGGGAGAGCAGCAGTTGGACCAGGCAATCCATCATGGAGCCGCGGCTGTCAGGACGAGCACTCGGCTGCGTGTGTGTCTGTCACCGCGGCATAGCGGGGCTGCTTAAAGGCAATCATGTCAATCTGGATGGCAGTGCTCAGACGGAGCGAGAGCGATGGGAGGTGGCAGGGAAGGCACACTCAGCAGACGGCACTAGAGGGCTGTGTTTGGCTGCTTAAAATGCGTGTGGCAACATGTATATTTATAATAATATGCGCAGGATATCTTTGTAAAGCCCCCTCGTGTGTGTATCCACTGACCCGTCTGTCAGTCAGAGCTGGTCATTGCGGATGAATCGATTGCCCTCTGAGTGCTTGCCGTAGTAGACATAACGGCACTTGGTGAAAACCCCTGAAAGTGAGAGAGAAGAGCATGTCAAAATGACATTTAACTACAACGTCAATGTCAAACCGACTTCATGTGAAATGATGAGATGCTGCAACCCTCAAGTTGAAGTACTGTGATTATAATAGCAAAAAAACACTATTAGCACTTTAAACAGTGGTATCATGCTGATATTTAAATGCATTGTCTGTTTGACAACTGATTATGGAAAAATATGCAATTTCACTTTATTTTGATGGTCCTTTAAACACATTCTACTGACTATAAGTGAAGTCCACAGCTCTACCAACTCTTGTGAGAGTGCTAGTAGTGTATTAGTAAACTGGTAGGGGTAGGGTTGAGATAAGTTGACTTGCAACTTTACTTGTCTGTTGGGAGACCAACACAATAAAGAGTTACAGTAGGTTGCCAACCAGAATGAAGGTTTCTTTCATTCGTTTTGTTAATTTATTATTGCGCTACAAAGACATACTTGGAATATGGGCCTATGCATTTCTTTTAGGATATATATAGCTAGGTTATTTTCTCTTTTGGCACAAGCTCTGCGCGTGATGTGAATCCTCATGTTCTGATGCTTCATTTGATGCTGCATTAATACGTTGAAATGTATAATGTTTTATAAGATGAAAGTTGTAATGCGTAACTGTGCGCGGCGTCAGCAGATCACTTGATTTTTGTGATTTTTTAGAAGTGAAACAGCTTACAATACTCGCTCAAGAATAAGACATTATTCGAAACTATTCTAAATATTTATTTTATTTGTGTATATTCACTATAAAAACAGCTGTGTATTTGTACATAAAGGAAACTATTGGATGCTTTCTAAAGAGTGAATCAAAGGAATGAACTGAAATTCTGCATATAGGCTACTTGTTGTTTTGTTCATTTATTATTTGTTTATAGATATATAATTTCGCAGATGGGCGTTATAAGGCTATTGTTTTTCTCTGTTCGCAAGCTCACAAGCTCTGTGCGTGATGCGAATCTTCACATTCTGATGTTTATGCTGCTTTTTGCTTGTACAAAATGAATACCTGGGACAAATTTAGGCATTTTAACGGGTCAGTGCCACGTATCAATTCAAATTCAACTGTAATTTAACATAATCTTTGTCGGTTTATAGGTAATGGATAACGACTGTCGGTTGTAGGTTATGAGAAATGAAATAAGCAAAATTAACATTCCTACTGTATTTGTATGATTAATAAAATCTAATAAAAGTTCATCAGGAAAAAAATATTAATAATAATACAACTGCACCTGGTTATGAATGGCCTGCCTGATGAAGTAGTAGTATGAAAACTCATTAAACTTACAAATTAATGTTTATTTTTATTTTTTTCTCCAACTGATGAAGAACAAGCTGGAAGCATTTAATTTGTGCAAAAGGTGAAATTAAGTCTGGAAACAGCTCAATGGCAAAAAAATTTTGTAATTTAGGTCATTTAAATTATTTTTCTAACGATTTAAGGATGTTACATTATTATGTTGTTAAAGTTTTATTTGGTTATTTTATCTCTATTAAAAAAAAACTAAATTGTAGTCAGTTTGGAAACCTTGCGCCACCTGGCGGGAGCTTCGTGAACGATTTCAACATGTCGAATTAAAGTTGAAGCGGCGGCGGTACACGCGGCGGTAATAGTCGGTTTGGTTGGCCACCTACTGTAGCACATATGAAGAAGACAGTCTACTAATAGTCTAATGAGAGCTGGTTGAAATGTAGTCGCAACATTACTACAGCTACAGAATGTTCAAAAGGGAACATCAAAATAAAGTGTTACCAAATATTCAACTTCACAGGAGTTCACACCTGATTTGTGTTTCATTACATTCTTTTTTTATCAACAATACACTTTTTTGTTAGTTGTTCATAAATTTTCAAATTGACATAAGCAACATTAATGTACCGGACATAACAGCTTTTTGATACACTGCAGTACTTTCTGGTTAAAACGTGATGATATATCTCCTTTTGGTGGAAAACAAGAAGGTTATTTTTAAAAAAGCATGTGTATTACGATTATGAATCTATGAATGCCAAAATATGTTACAGTTCTGTTACTGTTTATCCATCAGAAAGTGGTTTGTCAGTAAAATACACACACTGCTGCAAATAAAAAAAAACAGAATGTGTCTCCGGAATCTGTCGTTTCTCACTCTCAAATTTCTGGCATGAAAGGTGTGTCGAGGGAGACAGTGCATCCGTCTAAAGTCTGAGAACACCAGAGAGACAACATTTAGCCTGAGGGCATTGTCTAGACAATAACAAGCCAAGAGATTGCTTTCTTCAGAAAGAGAGAAAGAGAGAGAGATATATGAAGAGACAGGAAGGGTGAAGATCAACAGTGAGCTCATCATACTGATCCACTGACCAACTGTGTTTGATTAGGTGAGCCTTAGCTCCATTCATTGTCCAGAAACTGACAGTGTGAGAGAGACAGTGTTCACACTCTTACAGGACAAGGACATGTGTGACTGTTTAAATATGATCCACTGTGTGAAGCTGCCACTCACTGCTGTTGATCCTCTTCACTCATTCATTGAAACTAATCAAGCATCATTATGAGCATCAATGAGAGAGGACAGCAATACTTACAGTAAATCAATACAGGCCTCCTCAAGCACTGCTGCAGTATACACTACAGTGATCCTATCAGAACAAAACACTACATTACTATGAATACTCTGATATATAGCACCATAATGAGTCCTTACTATTTCCATGCATTGCTAGGGTGCTCCGGGTGGTTCCTAAGATGATGTAAATGGTTGCTAGGACGCTTTGCTAAGGTATTGTATTGATGCTGTATGTGACGTACCGATGCTAAAATGTAAGACGTTTACACTGCAGATCACTGATTGGTCAGAGTAAATCATCACTACCAGTGTCACACCAAACCCGTTATCAACCCTCTTGTATTTTTCGTAGTATTCTGATGTGCTCCATCAACCCCTTTGAACCAAATGTAGTCCTGCAGTGAAAAACATCCTCATGCCAAGAATCAAAAAATTCTGATAGGCTCCATTGAATTTCATTTTTCAACTGGTCCAATAATCCTGCTCACTTTAAAGTGTTACTAACTGCATTTACTTAAAGCACGAAATAAACATGAATGAGCATCAGAAGGCATTGTATCTCATAAATACAAAAAAAGTTCAAATCCACTGACGTTAATTTACTCTCCTGTCTGATTTGCCTTTCAAACAAAATGATAAATTCCACTGTTATGATTGGCCAGACTGCCTGTCAATTAAATTCACACAAAGGGTCAAATGGTTGCTAGGGTGTTGCTAAGAAGCAGCTGGAGATGTCTGGGTGGTCACTAGACCAGGGCTGTCCAAACTCGGTCCTGGAGGGCCTGCAGAGTTTAGCTCCAACTTGCCTCAACACACCTTCTGCCTAGTAAGAGCTTGATTAGCTGCTTCAGGTGTGTTTAACTAGAGTTGGAGCTAAACTCTGCAGGACACCGGCCCTCCAGGACTGAGTTTGGACAGCCCTGTCCTAGCCAGTTTGAAGGATGTTAGTGGCACTACTATGGAGCTCAACAAAAATAAACATCATCAAACGTAGACTAATGCAACATCAGCAACAATAACTGAGGCTCACAAACGACGAGACTGGTCATAACTCATTAAGAGAGCAGGGGTCTGTTCACTTCTCCCATACATCAACAATACACGAACTGGCAAAACATATGCCAGAGTTAGGAAGAAGAACGCAGTGTCTTTCTTCCGCATTGCCAAAAATGCTAGTTGACTGTGAGGCCTATAGGTGATGTGCGGAGACAGCCCAGTCTGAGTCTGTTAAAGACAGGATCGTTCTGACACGCCAGCGACAGAGAGAGAAATAGAGGGGCTTGATGGATGTGGCAGACTGCAGCTAGGTGTCAGCGCTTTAGTAAATGAGGCAAGGACAAGTGGCATTAATGCTGTCAATGATCTGCTGACAGGAAAACAGATATGCTGCTCGCCGCCGTTTTTAAATAGACATCAAGTGCATTAATGACAAAAAAGGGCAGGCTTCAAACAAAGCGGCTGAGTGATGGGCGAGCTGCGGCGGCGCTCCGAGCGTGCCACTAACATAATCCGAAAAGACACTGTCAGAGCCGCGGAGAGACGGGCCGCCGAATCGCACGTACTGACAGTGAACAGAGATGAGGACAGAGATACTGGTGCCATATTAGTGCCAAGCATATTCCAACACCAGTCTGGATGCTAACCTGATCTGACACTTTCCTTTAAAGTAGCCGCTCCTCCCCTTCCCCCACCGCCAGCGATCGGCAACCAGCCTTCTCCAGCATGTCACTCCAGTCCCGCGCTCTCCTCACGCGGCGAGTAACGGCGGCCCGCTCGTGTCAGCCCACGGACAAACTCAGTCAATCTAAATTTGGACTTTTGTAGCCGAGCGACGCTCATTTTCCCTGCCATCCTCGCGAGTTGAGGTGATCCAAACTGTGAAGTGTGAGGAGATGTCTGTTCGCATCAGATCAGACCCCCTTCGCTCTGTAGACGGGTGTGTGTTGGGGGGTGGGGGGGTGGGGGGGGGTGTTAGCGGACAGCTCTGTCAGCACAAGTACTTGTTCTGAGGGGGTGACAGGGTTTTTGCACTCCAGCTGCTGCAGTTGCCCTGGGGATGGAGGTACCGCCGCTGGATCCCTGTATGCTCATTCTGAGTATCAGAGCGCTGGTTTGAGAGGAGATTCTCGTGCACTTCACCTCACCGGGGTATATAAGACTAGCACCTAAACACTGCAGTGAGACTGAGAGATCACAGAGCACCAGCAGACAAACTCGTGGGTCAATGATGACTGGATTTATAAGAAGCTATTCAAAAATATGTTTTTATGATAGACATGCTTTCAATTTCTGGATTTTAAGTCCAGAAGATATGTTGGGCGGGACTTAACTTGCTTACCTCCAAGTTGTCCCAAACCTGTATTCATCTGATTTTCACTTGTTGATCACAAAAGAAGATATTTTAAAGAATGATGGTACTATGGCAATATGGAATTAATCAATGGCCACCAGCAGCTGTAATAATCAATCTTCCTCAAAATATCTTGTTTTGTGTTGAGCAGAAAAAAACAAATACATACAGGTTTGGAACAACACGAGGGTGTGAGTAAATGTAAAAAAATAAACAAGTTGGGCTAATTATCCCATTATTATAATGGTGTAGGTGGCGTAACTGTAATAAAGAAAAAACTTAAATAGTAAAAAATAAATAAATAAGAATAATTAAAAAAAGCCTTATCCCAATTAATCATTATTAATAACAATAATAATAACAACACATTTAATAACTAAATAAATATATATATATTACAGTCATTAATATTATTATTATTATAATTTAATACTACTACTACTAATACATTCTAATTATATAATATGATAATGATAATAACAATAATTATTATAATTATACAAATATTTTAGCAATACAAATAATAATATAATATAAACTGATAGAAATAGCAATTTTGAATAAACCAGCATTTCCCCTTTAAAACTGATTTCAGGTCAAGTACACAAATATTTAAAGAACTAAATAAATCTAAAAGTGTATTCAAGGTGGAATGAAAGGTTTTGTTACTTTACAAACAGTGAACACACACATGGGTGATTTACAAATATTTTTAGGCATTATTATTTGTCTGTGACCCTCATAAGAGTGCCTGGAGCAGTGTCTGAGTGATAGAGAACAGCACATGATTAATAAAGTGTGGCTCAGTTCAGTGTCTGGTGACGACTGAAGCTGTAATATTGACCTGAAGCAGCATGACTGCTTCCTCACATGTTCAAGAGCTTAAAGCAGCGCTCTGCAAATGGGGCAGATCTGGGAGATGTCCATTCTTTGCCCCTGCAGACTGACTTCTTTAAACAAACCTCAGTGGGGAGCAGAGAGAAACAGAGAGAGGAAAACACACTTGGGCCTGCCAGGGACGGGGAGCATGTTTAGCATAAACTGGCAGCCGGGGTGATGCGTGATATAGTGCAGCCCACTGCAAATTTTGCACACGGCAGCCAACTTCCACAGCTGGACACTCCGCTTATTACATGAAAAAAAAAAATGAAAAAAAAGAGGAGCCAGAGACAAAGGTAGAATGCAGAAGCAGCTATTTCTTACGTAACCTGTTAGTGGAAAACAGAGTCTAGCTTGAACCCACGGGGACGGCTGATGAGCTGATTGCTAATATGAAAAACACACTGTGTCAAGGCCTGGCCTTCTCTTTATTCCAGACACTCACACACAGCCATTACAGTGACAGATTAAAAGTTTTCGGGAAGCTAATGTTTCCATGCTGCATATTCTGGCAGGAGAAAGGTTGAAAGCATTGTTCCCGTCCTGTCATACCTGGATGTTTGGAGAGCAGAGGAGGTTGTCTTCGAGCGAGATGGAGGTGGAGACAGGACCGGCGCACTCACAGCTTATTTCAAACAACACGAGCCCTCCGCAGCCTCTCCGTGACCTGCTATCACAGCGCCTGACGTCCTGGAAATCTGCTGTCTTTGCTTTTCTTCCTCTGGCAAAATTCCAGTCAAATCATAATAGCCAACATTTATCACACTGCCATTTAAAAAGTGTCAGGAGGAACAGTGTGAAAAATGCAGAAGACGCGCACGCAGTACAAGCTTGTTTCGCTACTAGTTCTAATACTAGTAATAATGTTCAGTGCTTTGCTACAATCTGTATTGTTAAAAGCGCTATATAAATAAAAGTGACTTGACTTGACTAGTTACACTGTTTCCTGCACCTCTGCAGTGGCCATAAAAAAACACAACGTATTTCACTACAATGGTATGAGGCAGAAAGCTAAGGCACAGTAAAAACAACAAGTTTATCATATGCCTTACAGTGTATCTAAATGTAAGATTTTTCAGACGTCCAAAACAAACTCAAACAATTTGAAAAAGGATCCTGCATCTCAGATTTATACTTTCTAATACAGTCTAGGGCACTATTTTGAATTTTTTTGTATTGAATTTTGCTGATGCTGTAATGTGTTCAAAGATAGACAATAAAATAGTTTAATTGTTATTATTTTTATGTTATTTAATAATTATTGTGTCGAGTAAAATGTATATATAGTGTCACCAGGAAGAATTTCTGGTTCTCTGGACCAAGACACAAAATACATTGGGACTCTTCATTTGAAATGTTTATGCTTTACTACTTTCAGTTGCTCATTCAACAAGATGAGTGAGATAAAATATGCACTTCTACATAAAAGCTAAGTAGACATTGTCATAATTAATCAACAGTAGATCAAAAGCACATAAATGTGCTGATCTAAAGTTGTGAGACTGTGGACTGTGCCACAAATGTAGCGCATTTCCTACAATGTGCAGCACGCACATTTATTTCATAAAATCTAAGCCTTTTGAACTAAATCACTTTGTTTCCCATTTCACAGTTCAGCGCACAAGCTCAAGACTTCTTAAAATAACACTCAAGACTTCTTATGGCTAAAAAAGTTGATAAAACTGAATTTAGAGAGATGAAGCAAAAACACTCGAGTGTACAAATCTCAGCCGGGTATTTTCATAAATGAACCACACTGAGAAGCTGGAGAAAAATTGGATGCATGCCTTTAGGCCAAAAATATAATTAATTTCTTTATCTGTAAAACTTTTTTTTATGAAAAGTATTACCTTTGAAAGACCTAGAAACTACACAGAAAAAAAATCCTTGAATCTCTGCAGAAGCCCCCTCTAAACAAGGAAATACTTATTCATCAACTGGCCGCTCAAGTGATCTGCATACAATCAGCTTCTTTCTTTTCGAGGGCCATCAATATGTCAAGGAAAGACATATCCGAAGGATGTAGCTCTTAACATCAAGGTTATCTATTCTCTGCTCCCTCTCTCTCAGTGTGTTTTCCTGTATCCCATGCTCTCATCAGCCCTGCAATCAATCAGGGTAATAATGTTGTGGGGAAAAAATCAATTAACAATGCAATTAAACTTCCCTTATTATCTCACAAGCTTGCAAAAATACCTGAAGGGAAGACGGAGGGACAATCGTGAGAGTGTGAGAGGGTGAGTTATGGCTGTGAGCAGCTGCGGCCGTGAGCTTGTGCTATTATATGAGCCTCAATATATCTGCCTTTATCAGTCTGCAGCAACATCCTGTGATGGAGTCCTCATTATCTGGCCTAAAACAACTGCTTCTGACCTACAGCTGTTGGGCTAAGGGGAAATCAGGTTATGTTTTTCAGGTAATGCATTACTTGTCAAATTTACACTCTAATGCATCCAAGTGCTTCTGTGGATTTTAGCTGTACTCGCTATTTGTACTGGATAAAATAACAGGATATGTGCTTCAGTGCTGGATATCACAGGTGCAGCCACAATAAACTTCACAGAATGTCTTGTTTTCTCTGGTCGGTGGGGGGGAGAAAAGAAAGCAAAATAGTGAGACAATCTTTGGTTGAAACATTCAGAGATTATGTTTTTTTTTGCAATTCTTTTGCAAATACTCTCAGGCTACAGTAAAATGTCAAGAGGTACAATTGTACTGGACACTGTATATCGCTGCATTCAAAATCGCATACGTCTTTACTATGTATGCCATGAATGTTCGAACACATATCTCCTATGACAGTAAGTAAGTGAAACATACCTGAATAACCTGAACTGAAGTGAACATTTGATGGATCCTTTATTATCACACAAGGCCACCGGAAAAGATTTATAAATGGCAATGAAGCAACGCAACTAAAGCAGGTCATGTGACAGTAAAAACATGGTGGATATAGGATGAATTTCATTCCTACTACTAATATTCATACTATACAGAACCAGCGGCATTTCCACTGAGGAGAAAAAAACAAGAAAAAAAAAAAGTGTATAAACCATGTTTTTCTAAAGAAACATGTCCAACAGTGACATCAGCAGGTAAAATGATCTGCGTAATTAAAAAAGGAAACAAACATCTCACACATTATTTAGATATAACCACCTAGTTACATCAAAATAATAAAATGGCTTGAAAACGTGATCTGTGGGTTTAGTTTTAAATGAGTAATCATCTTGGTGAAATATAAGGTGCATCCCTGTGTCTGTGATCGGTATTTGCCAAACTTGATGACTGATGACCCAAAAACTAAACTAAAAACAGAATAGCTGTTTAAACTGTTACAGCCTTGTGTTATAATTTTGGAATGAATGTAAAATGCTTTAAAACATTACATATATATATATATATATATATATATATGAGGAGTAGTGTATGTAATGTTTTTTTTTTTTATCCAAGAAAATGTGACCGGGACATGTATACATTTGATTAAACAATCTTTGAGGTTTCCTTATGTCAGAAGACCACCTGTCACCACTGTATAGAACATAATTTTTCAATGGTTACGAAGTAAATGTATTCAAATATGGTACATACGCAATATGCATTTTTGTACACATCATATAGTATGTCTAGGTATCAATTATTTTCCACAGGACAAAAAAAAAAAAAAAAAGTAATGAATGAGAAGGACTATTAAATGTTACTTTTAAATGTATTGCTCTTCAACCCTGCAGACCTACACCAATACAGAAAGACCTCAGGACTCCCCATGACATGTAAATAGCATCTGAATTATCATCTTTTAAACACTCGTGTGGAAAATGTTTTAACGCAAATGATTATTCATGGCATTAAATGTCACAGTTCACTGATTTTGTCCACAGATCTTTAGAGTTGTTATTGGAGACAACTGCTAAAAAGTCGAAGCTGTATTTTATATCATTTTTACAGCGACGTCTGTTAACCAAAATAAGAAACTACTGCTGGCCTGCCAGAAGACAGTTTTAATGACATCCTGAAGGCAACGCTCTGCATGTTACTGCATTCACTTAGAGGTCAAAGACACAGATAATAAATATGTGCAACCAGCGGAGATGAATATCCACAAGCACTGTCAAAGAGCAGCTGCGTTCCCCTGCCTCTGCTCCGAGCGAGAGAGGCTCAACGTCCAGAGAAAAGAAAGAGTGAAGAGAATGTTGGAGGATAATAAATTAGTACCCTGGATAATGTCACTTATTCAATCAAAAGGGAAGGCTGAAGCTGTGATGGTGTACTGGGCCGCAGTTCAAATGGAGCCATATGCAGTTAAAGTGGACTGGCTTCAAGCCCAAAGCCTGCGATGAACCACAAACGACTGACCACTCCTGACACACACACACACATATGTGTGGCATTTGAAAAACGAGGCTGGTTTTCATCAGCGCAAGCATGAGAAAAGCTGGAGACACAGAGACGTCCCACCGAAGCATGGGTCAAGAATCAGAGGCATCGAAAGTTAAGAAAAGGACTGCTGTCTTCAGGGAAAAATTGGCTTGTTTGCTTTGAAATAGCATAAACAGTCGAGCATCTGCCCTTTCCTCTGGACAAGAACTCAAGCCTTGCTCTGCATCTGCTAAAATGTGGGAGTTTTTAGGCAGCAGAGTAAAAAGAAGTCTTGAGTGTGTTTTTGAGGATGTCAATCATCTGCTGGGAGCAGCCGAGGGAAGCTAAATTCATAACTTACAGAGTTAAACTGACATTTGTTCTCATGCAATAAAAAACATTTAGTCCATTAAACATAAATACCTGTCATTATGATGCATGCACTGGATGCAAGCCTCCCCATTCCCCACTGATGTTTATTACAGCCAAACAACTGCAGCGCCTGCATGTTTTCAACTTTAGCGTATTGATTAAACTTTTAAATGGTTGCCATATAACCCAGGGACATCAGGAAGATTAATTTGCGTCAATGTTCATCTGTAATTCATTAGCCATTTATACCCCACATCCACATGGGCTATCAAGAAAATGCGGGCCATTTTTCACTCGAGCTCAGGCTTGGGAATGGGAACCGAAAATTGCACAGCATACAAATAAGACTGGTGGCTTTGGGAAAGAGAAAGCAGCTAAAAACGCTACCAAGGCCGAAAGCACATAATTGAACCAGTATTCCTAATGAAACTAATGCTTCCTCCATGACAGTGGCTTGTAAGAGCACTACTAGTATATTCTGGGAATATTTTTTTTATGCTTAATCATTAATCATCCTCTTAGTATCTGATAAGAATGTTTTTTGATTTGTGTACAGTATATGATCGGTTCACAGCATTATGGGCATTATAATAACTAGTGTTGAAGTAACTAACGAAAGGTAGCAGTGCAGCTAACTAGTATTTTCAGTAACGTGACAGTAGTTCAGCTGTATTAAAATAGTGCAGCTTTTCCAAGTAATAAGCTGCTGTTTCCAGTGAAAAAATGCAGTGTTTAATATCATGTTGTTTGCTCTCACAGTTTCACTGCAGAGTAAGCTGGGGTGATAAACACTCTCCTAAATTGTCCTTTCTTTACTTAGCAATATAGAAAATCTTTATTCATTGATTCATTCCAGAAAATCAATCAATAAACAAATTCATAATAATCCACTGTGGGGTAGTCGGAGATGTAGTCCAATGCTGATTTATATTAGTAATAACTGAACATAAGCTTTAACACGCTAGTTTTAATATAGCTTTCCAATGCGGAGAACATCCGTAAAGCATTGTGCCGAGAAATCATAAAACTTTGTATACATGCATAATGTGCTCTGCTCGGACAATCAATTAATGTGTTAAAGAAGCTATGATGCAAAGACAGACTCCTCTATAAATATCTTCAAAAGGGTGGATTTTTGTGTATATAATGGGCCAAAAGCATAAGGATTGTCTTCCTGTCTGTACTTCCACTGTATTATTTTTGACTGAAGTTGAGGCTAATACCTAGAGTTTTTTTTTGTGTGTGTGTGTGTGTGCCTGTTGTCTTAAGCAAGTCTATGACATATAGTGATCTGTCAGGAGGTCTCGTTCCAATGAGAACATGAACTTTCAGCAGCAAGAAAAATGGGAGGTTTTCCATTGTGCAAAAGCACTTATTTCTGAGAACTTCAATGCTGTTTACCCTGGTCATATTTCACCTTAATATAAAAATGGAAAGTAAATGAATGGGGAACTGATTATATTTTAACAGTGAAATATAATGAAAATTATTTTCCCTTCTTTTTCCTTTAAGAAACTTAATTTTTTATATTTTCTTTTTATTTTATGATTTTATTTGACTGTATTTTATTGGTTTTGCGCTTTTGGATATGTCCAGGGTATTTTCTGGACAGTTTCAGTTGTGTGTTTTTCCTTTAAAACCCACTTCAGACTTTTTTGCGAATTCCCTGAAATGCAGCTCTTTAAGTCAGTCCGACCTAAAGCAACAATTGTAAACACGATAGTCAGGCATGGATGAGGTCTGGCAATGAGAAAAGGTTGAGAGATTTGCTCTAGCTAGAGGGCCTGTCAGGAGAAAGCAGCTAGTTCATGCCTCAAAAGCTGTGATCAATACCGTCTTGATGTGCCACATGATTTTTTCCAACCAAGCAAAACATAATCTTGATATTTTGTTGAATCGCCCATAGTATTCCGCGCTAGAGGTCTTTCATATGACCACAGCTGTTGATCGTAGCCCATTTCACCCTGCAAAAGAACCATTAGCCATTGTGCAGTTTTAATGGCTGTCCGTTCAATGGCGTTAACCTCCACAGTTTCACTTTTAAGAGGACACAGCGCCGCAAAAGAACAAGGCCCTCGTGAGATTACTACAATCAAATATTATGAATTGAAAGCGGCAGTATTCATTAATGAAGTCTTCAAACGGCTCACCTGATAAGGGCCTATCATTCTTTGTACTCCAACTTATGAAGTTGAAGAGGAAATTGAATTCTGGAGGACATAAATTTTGACTGAAGAAAGAGATTATAGCGGCAGCCTAATTCAAGCCTGGTGAAATTAATTTCAATGACATTTATTCTACATAGAGCAAGTGTGTGTGAGGCACACAGTGGCTCTGGGCTCTGGAGATAAGGGGAAGTCATTTGAGGTTGGGTGCTCCAGCAGTTTACAAAGCCTTAATCTCCTTGGAACAACTCATGGTCTATCATGAGGAGACTTACACGCCGGCTAACAGCCATTCGCCGCCTGAATTTCCCCTGCTGTTTGTGTCAGCACGAGGAATGGCTCTGGTGCTTGCACGGTAAAAGACGGATCCGTACAAGTGTGTGTCAGCATGGAGCTGCTGATCGCGTTGAGCTGGGTGTGTGGGGTCACGACACAAAGATGCCACGCGCTAATTAACCACCGCAGCATCTTCAAATGACCTGATTAGTCATTATGATTTAAAAACCATTTGTGTCAAGGGCGTTAAGCCTGATTCGATAAGAATAAAGTATTACAGAACGAACATTTTCTGAGGCTGACTGACTGTCGTCGTCATTAGCAAGTGCTTTCTAATTAAAAAGAAAAGCTGATAATTCATTCAGACCTCAGTAAAATGTGAAAAGTTTGCCGATTTCAGTAATGGTCCCATTAATATGGCTGACGGGAAACTTGCTCATTTCAAATCGAGTCCAAGTGACATGATTCAATAACAATGTGCTGTTAAATTAATCACTGCAGGAAGGATCGCAGCACTTTTTAATCGCTTTGACATTGGAGGTCGGTCCGAGTTAACAAGGGTCTTAATCAGCATGCAGTAGATATTAATTATTCACCCAAAACACCAAAAGTAGAAAAAGAGTGTGGGAAACGCTGTGAAGTCATTATCAAAACAAGCCACACGAGTGACTGATGACTGTGTGTGGGATCACTACAAAACTCACAGTATTTCAAATAGTTGTGGCTAAAACCAAAAACAGATCTAAAAGCAGAACTAAACAGATATGCACAATGTCTGGTAATATTTAGATAACATTGATTCTTGAGACAAACCATGCCTACACCATCTGTCATTATATATACTGTATATATATATATTTTTTTTTTCTCTCTCCCTTTTTTTAAGTTAAAAATGCAAAAATAAATCCTTTTCAAAGAAACATTACATCGTCTTTGCAATTTAAATTTTACTACAAACTTAAAAAAAATAACTTAAAGTTTGTCAAATCTCATAAAAAATAAAACACTGATAAGCCTTGAAAAGTATAAAAAGTATAAAAACTTGTATTATACTTACAAGTTTTTATCATATATCTGATATAATATATTTTATATCTGATTCTTGCAAAATGTATAATTTTTTTTCCTTATCTAAGTTTGTCAGCAACACGGAGATCTTGTGAAAATTTAACACTTAGGGGGGTTTCATTCAAACAGTATACATCAGAATGTTTAACAGATCATTTAAAACATTAAGCAAAAATACACCCTCTGTACATAAACTGTAAAAAACAAACAACCATTACACTTCTTTCATATCTTAAGAAACACAACTATAAGAAGATAATGCAAATCTTAAGGACATAGGTTTAGTCCATGAATAAGTTTATTGGGCAGTTGGACAGATGGTCACGTGGCTGTGTGTTGATCCTAAATATAATGATGACGGATGTGATAGACCTCATGCATCAGTAAGCAGTGCGGCTCCTTGCTGAATGTCATTTGGAATTAATGTCAAACAGCACACAGCCACCAAACCATGGAAATGAATGGACATGTCAACATATCACAGCGCTCATTTCACTCAGATAGAGACAACAAACAACGCTCACCCTGACAACAACAACTCTAATAAACATTTCTGAAAGCACTTCATCTGTAGAAATGAGTTTTGTTTTTGTTTTTTGACACTTAAACAAGAACAGCCTAGCTATATAATACAATCATAAATGTATTTTATTTCTTATGTCAAAAACTGATGTGAAAATACATTTAAATGAATCAGAATTTTGAAACAAGGTTATTATAGTTATGTAGACAGATACTTATTTTATATTCAGCATATTACGCAACATAAATCTAATTTCTTTTTTATTTCTGAATAATTTAAAAGCTCACATAATCTCAGCTTTGGTTATAGTCACAATTTTACATGTTTGCGTCAAGTGTGAATTTACACCTCTCGAACGAACTCGCTTTTTTAAAAGCTACAGCCCAGGAGAAAAAAAACAGCCATTTTGGATGAAAGCAATACACCATGCTAGCTCTCCTATCAGCTGCTCTGCTAGGTCAACAAACAGCCTGATCTTTCCCGAAGCCAACCGTCAATTACCACACAGACACATGGCCTTCTTGCTGTCTTAAATAAAGCGCCTGACACTCCCTGGAGTGACACATATCAATACCAATCTGACAGCCCCTGTTGCCACCTCAGCCACAGAAGAGACAAGCTGCACCTGCCTCACCGTGGGACATGTGTCTGCTCGCCACTTCCCCCTGCAGAGAACACACACACACAACCTCACTTCTCTTCCTGTGTTTGAGTGCCTTGTGCTATTTTCTGAAGCCCATTATTATATTCATTTCAGCATGGCGCATGAGGCCTGTTGGTCTGGTACCTGAGGCTGCGGAGCCTGCTGCTGTACAATGATTTGTCATGACATCCTGACAGAGAGCAGGGAGAGGGGGCATTAAAGGAAAAGAACAAGGGCCGAGTTGAGCTGCTGCTGGCCCGGGTTCAGGGTGCTGCTGGGTGCCCCTCTCGCCCCACAGCTCGCGTCCCGGAGCCTGATGTCACTATGACGGTGAGGGGCATCAGTCAGACCAGAGCTTCATCTGACTGGAGAGGATCAATCTCCTGCCTTAATGTGAGCGGACACGGTAAAATATCCTTTAACACTGTGTGCCCCCCTCCCGCCCCTTTCTGAGTATCCAACTGTCTGATGATCTTCACAGTGGCAGCTCACACGCCAAATTGCTCCCTACATTTTCTTGAGAGGTATATAAACCAATCATAAAAACGCCATTAGGAAAGTATAGGAAAAAATATTGGTTACTCTGTCCAGCAGTGTATTAGATTATTTAGCCAATTAAAATGGCAACTGTCTCCCTTGTAGAAAATACAAACGACCCAATTTCTGCTGAAGTACCATTTCTACGGTTATCAGTATAGTAAAAAAAAAACCATGAAGAATAAAGCCCCTTTAAACACGAATCAACATCATAGGCCACTTACCAACAAATAGCTGATATTAATATTCTACTAATACCATTTTGTCTAATTAAATAAATTGTGAAGGACAATCCACATTTAAGGGTTCAGACATTTTAATAGTAATCCACTTCCTGAGGAGTTTTAAGTGAAGTTGAGAAATTTCTCCATGTGTATTTTGTTTCAGGTTCAAGTAGGTCAAGCAAATCTGCTGCTTTGACTAACAGAAAGCTGCTGTGCTTCTGTGTGGGTGGTGTTTCATGCTTCAATTCACTATTGACAAACTTCACACAGATTCCAGTCATGTGACTGCAAACGCTATTAATGCACACTGTTAAGTTTATGCACCGAGTAATGACTGACCAAAGCAAATAATGCTTATTTTTAATTAAATAAATGAATTAATTCTAATATTGGTTACACTACGGCAATGTCATTAAACCCTTCCAGTGCTCTGATGAATTTCAGGCAGACGTCAATGACCTCACAGTACTGCACAACAGCTAAAGTCTGGTTTGAAACCAAAATTGAAAAATGAGTAATGAAGCCCATGAATGTAATGATAGGGATTACGATGACTCTAATAGTATTAAACTGACAGCGGAGGCTAAATCCAAGGCAAGGCTTTGAGTTGCAATTACAAAAGCACTCGCGCCTGACAGGGGCCTACAGACAGAGACCTTACACTACAAAATAATATCCTTGGGAATTATAATGGATGATCTCATGAGGTTTGGATATATGAAGGCAGGCCGGTGATGATGAGATGCTATTGTCGAAGCCCTCTCGGCCCCCTCTTTAATGGATGGCTTTACTGTAAGTCTCCTCTCCCTAATTAATAAGACACATACAGTTTGCAGATGCAGGAGGAACGGAGCGGAGAAGATGAGGGGTGATTAACGACATAACACTCAAGCCGAAGAGGATGTCTCCCCCCGTTTTCATTCTCCCTCTCTTGACATCCTCGGACCGTCGTCAGCGGCCTGCACATCCCCTGACAGTTGGAATAATAACGGTCATACATCACTGCTCCCGAAAAGTCCAATAACCTAAATCTTCACTTGCCACACAGCCCGAGACTCAATTACTTTATTGACATGTAATCTTCATAAGGGGAGAAATATTGAGCATGTAAGGTCAGTCGGTTATGAAGACGTATTATCATATTATCTGCATGGGGGTTGTAGGGGCGAGGACCTGACAAAGCTAATTATAATCGTACATGTTACCGGGCTCCAAGCGCATTATGTGCTTGGCTGCACGACTGAGTCTGGGCAGAGGAAGGGAAGGACAGGGGGCGGCTGTCCAAATATAAGAAAGCCAGGATGTCCTTTTAAGGGCATCGCATCTAATGAAGTCAGATATCATCCAATATACGTCCAGTGTGCTAATCTCTCTCATTCATTCATATATCTATACCGTAAAGGCATAAATAATATGCTGGATAAAGAAGGGGATTGCCCATTGCATGGGATATTGGAAGATAATATTAGCTGCATATATTGGACCAAAAAAACCCAACGACGACAACAACAAAAAAAACAATGCTACCTTGAATGGAGCTTAAAGTTCAGCAAATATCAGTTGTGATTTGCGCAGTGACTTGAACAGTTGCACTGCCCAAATGTCACTGTTAGTTAGTGATTCTGGAAGCCAAGCTCGTGGCTCTTCACCCCTCCTTTCTCGTCCCCAAGGTTATCTTAATATCAAGCGAGCCTCGGCACTGGTCATCATCACCATATATAACGCCATATTCTGATAAACAGGCCTGAAAACCGAGGTGATATTTGGGATTGTCCTCCAGCAGAAAGCGTTCCTCAGACTGCTACTTTTTACAGGACTAGATTTAATATCCTGAGAGTAGCACTTCCAGTTTCTAGGGGAAAGCCATGGCTACTCTAAGGCATAAACACAAAGTATCGCCCTGAGTCACAACATGAACGGGGCAGCCGGGTCACTGGATATGAACACGCCTTTGCTCGCTTCCTTGCTGAGGGAGGAATTGCACTTCAGGACATGTGTGTTCATTCCGATGTGTTTTATTTCATGCCATTTTTGTCTTTTATTTGCTTCTTGCTTCCTGAGAACAAACCGTGTTACGCTTGTTTCTCGGGCGATGCTGAATGGTAAAATAGTTTGCTGGAGGTGGTACAATTTCAAGCTGCTCTCAGGGGAGGCTGGTTAACAGAGGCTTAATGGTGTCAAGTGAGGAGGCGTATTTTAAGTGTATTTGAGAAGATCTGAGCTCTTGGAGACACACACATACAGTTCTGTTTAGAACTTTACACAGCCTTTGCACAATCTACAAGATGTTTATCACACACAACTATCGCATGGCTGCAAGCAGTCAGTGGAGAAGCCTGTGGAGAAACGCGCAATAGAAAGAACCGACGGCATGTGAACTGCTCACTTGTGCAAATTAAGCTATTATTTGCAGTGGAATACTGTGTAAATGCTTTTTCAGGGCGATTCTTAATAAAATGAAATAAAACAAATATGGTAACACTTTAGAAATAGGGAACACTTATTCAATATTATTATTGGCTTGTATTCTTGTAACATGCATGCATAATAAAGCATGATCACAAATACATATAAAGTACACACAAATCATAATGATAATATTATATATTATAAATGTTATTACTAAAGTAGCACCTTTCAGTAAGAACAAATTGAACTGTGATAGTAAAGTAGTTTTCATTTTTACAAAATATTACCATTTCAAATTAATTAACAAATTAAAAAAAAAAAAAATTATATATATATTTTTTTTTTTACTTGACCTATAAATCAGCATATTAGAATGATTTATGAAGGACCATATAACTTAAGAATGGAGTAAATAAATCACAGGAATACATTTCAATATATTAAACCTAAATGTATTTGATTTAGTATATAATGAATTGCAAAACAGTCATTTTTAATTGAATATTTCACAATATTACTGTTTTGTTACTGGTCAAATAATTTCAGCCTCGCAGAATATATACATTATTTAGTATATTTCAATATATAAATATAATATATTTTACATAAAATAACATGCAGTATAGGGTTCAAAAGGATTATGCAAACTTATGAAAAAAGAAGGGCAATGCACAACTTTATAAATACATTTTGCACCACAAATGATTTCAGTGGCCCACGTCGAGGCCAAACGCTAAATTAAAACCATGTCTGCAGTTATTCTCTAAATTCACAATTGTGTGCTGGTTAGGAACAAAATAACTATATTTGAAGCAGATATTATCTAATACAGCTCATTAGCAGAAGCTACAAGACAGGGTGGTTTACAGCAGAACACTCAGCTTCCAAATCCTTTGCACAAATCCATTTTGTTCACTAAATAACACCGCAATAAAATGATTTCTGGAGATCAAAGCATCCATCAAACCGAGCAAGACAGCAGCAGAACTTGATCCTGACATCTTACATTGGCTAGGTGACCTGAAGTTGAGTGGTTAAACCAGCAGCGAGATTGAAGAGGCATGATTTCCTAGGGAAATGAGGAAAGTACTCATTCAAATGACAGCAATCTGGAATTCATTTCAGTGTCTGACCTCTATGACTCAGTCAACTCAACAGTCTTACAGCGACACAACATGTCAGAAATGATCACCCAATCAAATTATGACAGTAAAACAATGTGTCCGCTTACATTAATATGATGGGGGAACCTGCTCTCTTTCGTTCGACTTCATGGGCAAATCACGTTGACAGATTAAAAAAGTTCCCTGAGATGCAAAGCCTTGTTTGACCTAGTTATCTGTTTATTTTCAGAACCATTTCGACCGACCCTAAAATTATTCGAGCTGAAATGTTACATATGCTTAAGGAGCGAATGGCGCAGCTCAAAGTACCTGACCTCAGCTGACTTTGATCAATTATGACATTAAGTTCAAGTGCCTGCTCAAATTCGGCCAAAAGTCCTGCTCCACTTTGGAGCGAATCTTCAACTGCAGTAAATGTCAAATTCTCATCAGTTTGCGCTTGTGGTCTCTGACAGAGATGATCCGCCCTCTCCGAGGCTGCCACACTGTCCGTTTCCCAGCATTCACGTGGAATAAACGATGTGCTAGGTCATTAACTTGAGCTACGCTGATCCTCTCGTAATAGGCCGTGTTCAGACATCAGTGTGCATGGGCGGGGGGTGTCACGTGACGCTGTGCTGAGGTACGTTTGACAACAAATCAGTAAATTCACAGAGGAGCGAGAACACAGTTTTGACAACAGTCCAATGGAGCTTGCTGTAACTGTCAGAGGAGTTCAGTCCCTTCCACCACAATGATTTCATCTCAAGAAAATGTGTGGATCGAATGGTGGAACGGAGGTCACAGGTTAATGTGCGTCAGTCTCTCGAATTGCTTATTAAATCATCACTATGCTTTGTTCTTTATGCCAATTGGTCCATGACAATAAAAGAACTTTTGTCAGTTTGGAGAAAAGTTAAGTGACACAACACGCAACAACAAAACGTTTGTTCACCAAGCATTGTTTGATTGTTACACTATCAACAAATAAGGTGTTATCATTAGCTAATGTGTTAACTAACATGACACGTCTTTATTTATTAATGTTAATGAAACTACAGTTGTTAATTAATGCTAACAAACACAACTTTCGTGATTTTAATGATGCATTAGTAAATGTTTAGATTATTTATACATTGTATATGCATATTATATATACATATGTCTATACATATACATTTATAGATTAATTAATGCTGTAGAAGTCTTTTTGATTCTTAGTTTATGTCTACTAATGTTGTTAGTAACTAATAAACCTTATTGTAAACCTAATTGCAAAAAAATTCATATTGATTCATATGATTATGAATTAAAATAGCCGTTTTCCATTTAAATATATTTTAAAATGTAATTTATATAAAGTTCGACCTTGTCAACTTGGTGTTCTTGCTTGTCATAGAAGTATATCCAAATTGAATAGTTTGAAAATTGAAAGTGCATTTTCGCCATTTGTGTACAGGCTTGAACAGACATCTTTCATAACATGTTTTCATCTATCACCGATGATTAATAAGCCTGAAAAACACATGATACATAATTAAAATAGAATAAATGGAAGCTGTCACCGAATTAATTGCTATCATTTGTAAATTGATTGTATATTGAATCATACTAACAAATGCAAATGCTGCCAAAAAAAAGGCCTTGCTATGAATAATAATGAATAATAAATAGTTCCAGCATGTATTTGAATTATAACTCATCGGTGAGTTCTTCTCTTCCTGCAAGCAGCATTTGTCTTCATAAAGTTTTCCATTGGCCCGTCACATGATCATTATAATGCAATCAGGGCTCATTGTGCACAGATCAGTTTCGCCATCAAAAAGACAAGTTGCTCAACATCTGCCAGGACTCGGTGTCCCAGCATCTGAGAGGGTTGAGGAACCCCCTGACATGAACACAGCCATCCATATCAACCTAAGCAAGAGCAGAGAAATTCGAGGACCCCGCATCGATCCCGCCGCAAAAATATCCAAACCATATGGCTTGCCTCTTCCCTCATAAATTACAATGATAAAGTCCTGGGGTTCGAGACTGTGAAAGCCACGCTAACCTGCTCTAAACTCTTGGCAGGACTAAAAGCACACAGGAAATACTATCCGGCATCTCAGATGTCCCAAACTCAAGTCACAAATCACGCACAAATATGAATAATGCTTAGACTGCATTAGCAATCACTTTTAAAGCTGATTAGAACGCATGCATGGGGTATCCATTTGTATGATATATTTGCTGTCGGCCTCCTGAGAAGGTCCAGCACGACTTGGAAGCAGACCAAAGCCCCAAGTACAGCAGCTATGTTATTGCAAATGGGCTGGGCAGGCTGGCTTGAATTCGTGTCCTTGTCCATCACGCTGACACATTCTCCGTCCTGAGGTATCGCCTGACGCTCGCCGGTGTATCTTTTGTTCTTGTATTAATAGATCACTCGGGAGAGACTGCTTCATCAACGGGTGCTGTAATTTTATGAGGCGAAGACTCTAAAGTGATGACATAGCGGCTTTAGCAGCGAATTAACTGCTGCTGGTGGGCTAATGCTAAAGGATTTGGGTTGCAAAGACCACTTGCAGACAGAAACAAGAGAGTTAGAAACTTTGCAGAGACAGAGACTTGTGGTTAGTGTACTGCAGTGCAATTAGTTCATTGTATTTTGGAAGGGAAAAAAATATTGCGGTAATACTATAGCATGCTGAAGTGATTCTATGGCTACATATGGTACTTGGGAACATTACCCAAAAATAACATGGGATTTTACCTAAGAATTTTTTTGTTTACATTATATTAAAAAAAAAAATTCAATATTTATATATATATATATATATATGTACATATATATAATTTTTTTTTTATAATTTTTTTTTTTATATAATGTATATATATATATATATATATATATAGTTTACATGTATATATACAGTAGTCAACATTTGAAGTGGGTCAAAACCTTTCACCAAAAGTTGTCCAAAAACCAAAACAATACCTGTACTTGTCATAACATTAGATGACCATTTTTCATCCACTTCAAACGCTGAGCTTTTAAATCATAATAATAATAACAAAAACATCATTGACACGTGTGTGTGTTGTATTATAGTAAATGTAGTAAAATTGTATTATTATTTTTTTAAATATAAAAATAAAAGGACACTTTACAATAACGTCCAGTTGTAAGGCATTTATAAGTGATTAGTTAATGATGAACTAATCATTTACAAAACATAACTTTCTGTTCATAAATAATTAATAAGTGATATATTAATATGTTTATATATGTTTTGTAGATAGAGTTATAAATCATTTACAAGTGAATATATGATGATTAACTAATCATTTACAAAACATGACTATATGTTCACAAATTATTAAGTAATGTTTTTATGTAATTAATTATATATTAATCTATATTACTCATCATTCAGCCCAGTGTATACGCACACAAAACCTGTAACCAGCAGGCTTGTAAAACATTTACAACTGATGAGTAGTTTACA
>JAUCMU010000024.1:490596-507405 GCA_032275025.1 Enteromius treurensis
CATTCTTTGTAGATTCATCTTTCAGAAGGGCATATAAAACAAATTAACTCTCACAGGATACAGCGTCTTCTTCACATGATGTAATCCACGCGGAAATTGTACTGTTTGGGGGCGGGGCAAGTTGTTCACGACCTAGAACGTGGGCGGGCATTATGCAAATACGTTACTTTGTGACGTGAATCAGTAACATAGAAAAATTCTAATTGCTGACGACTCGTTCAGGCGAATGTGAGACAACTCTTTTTTTTTTTGATAGACAATAACTTACATAGACAATAGCAGACAGTTTATGTCCACATACAGCTACATGACAGACTGCATGAAAGATCATATTTAAAAAGGCATAATAGGGGCACTTTTATATATGTTATATCAATAATTGGACCTCAAAGTTTGAGGTTGCCCATGTTTTTTTTATATGTAATTATACTTCTAAGACTCAGAACTACAAAGGGTGGACAAAAATGTTGAAGATATGAAATATGCCATGTGACCAATCACTCTTTTAAAACTGTGTGCATCAGATGGTGGAAAACATACTTTTTATTTTATTTAACCCGAATACATGCTACTTTGGAAGAACTTGTTCCTCCTCTAAAAACAAAAAAACACCTGCACGTCAACTCTTGGTGTCACTTCTGTGGCGGGCACAATTAAAGGCACGTGAAGGTGTAAATGAGTGAGGCTTGAGTGCTGAGCTCATATGCAGTCTCCTGATGGGAGTGTGTTAGAGCGTGTTACGGCTCAAGTGCTTAGATTGAAAACCCAATTCAGACAGGAGTGGAGTCAGCACCCACTGCTCACCACTGAGGACTAATGAATTGGTTGCGGGCGTGACAGTCAAGGTGGATTACCTTGTATTTTTATCAGTGTTGAGTCTAGACGGTGACTGCATTTAGATAATGAATTATAGCATTACAAGCTGGCTTTTACTGTGTGTGTTCGCTCCTGCAAATGAACTGGGCAGACAAAGACAAGACATGTCAGATTTACTGTAAGCCAGAGGATTTAGTAGGTCACAAAATGTTCAATGCATTGGCCCAAAATCATCTGGATGAGTTTCCGGCAGCGTAAAATACTAGCATCAGAAACCAGCACTGTTAGCATCTTTGATATACTAGTGTAGTTCTTGTTAATATATATTTTTAAAATTAGATTTAGGTTATTGCACACTGAATCTGCAATTTTAGTAAGCCTTTTAGAAAAATGTATTCATCCTCTTTACCTATCAAAATGCTTGCTAAATACAGCAAATCAAACCTGAACCGCCTTTAAGGTGAACTAAAGTGGCAATGTGTAAACATGATTAACACAATGTGAGGTTTTATTTATTTTTTAAATATAGAAAAAAAAAATCTGACTTTGTGTGCAATTTAATTTTCTTAAAGTTTCAGCAATTTTGATATACTTTTGCCATTTTTATTATTATTAATTTATTTATGTTCTTTTAGTTAAGGATAATAACCCTTTTGGAAACAGCACCTCTGATTTAGCAAACTTTGCTCTCCAGAACAACAGCCATGTGGAGGTGGGTCCACATTTGTCACATCTGTCACAAGTCTGCCTATGCAAAACTGTCACATACCCTTCTGTCATTTACTTTAAAGTCCATTAACACAGACCAGAGTGTGTGACATTGCACATGAAGATCTGATCACAAAACCAACAGTCCACCTTCAATAACAACAAACGGTTTATCTGTTTGTGTGGCTGTGAGACCAGAGTCCCATCACCGGGTTTTATCTGTCCCCCTGCAACATGACAGTTTGTAATATAAAAGCATCTGGAGCTCTTTGTCAAGCACAAGCTTATCTGGACCCAAACATTTCCCTGGACCAGACCTCACACTGACACGGCGAACTCTCTCTCTCTCCACTCGAGTGTGGGTTCACGCTATTCGGTGGAATAAGCAACAGATTACAACTGTCAAACTCCACGGACAGTTCAGTAAAACAACATGACTTAACCATGATGGACAGCACCTGGTTGTCATTTGTCTCCACCTTCTTGATCAGTGAAGCGTAATAGATGAAAACAACGCTGGAAAGTATATTGTCTTCCACATGGAGAAGAGACAAAACAAAAAAAAACAGAATGGGACCTCCGACCTGCTTTGGTGGTATTTTAACTACAGGCCTTTTAACTTAATTTTTTTGTGTAATATTATATATTATATTAATATTTTTTAAATAATCTTATTAAAATAAAGAAATATAAATTTTATTTAAATTACCATTCTTTTGATTTTAACTATTTTTTCAAATGAAGCTCACATATATATATATAACGTTAATGTTAATATATAATGTTATATAATATAGTATAATATAATATAATATTATATATATATATATATATATATATATATATACTGTATATATAAAAATATCATCTAAAATGCATCTAGTTACATTTATTGTTCCCAATTGTTTGTGTACTTGGTTATTTAGGAGAGATTTTTTTTAGAAGAAATATAATCTCTCTCCCCCTCTCTCTATATATATATACAGTATATTAACAAAATCAAGAATTAAAAAAAAATAATTCTGTGTATTTTTTTTATATAATTTTGTATAAATGTTTATATTTTAATAAATAACCGTAAACAATTTTTTTTTTTTTTTTAAAGTATAAAAATATTGTGTGTGCTTTCAGGTCTAAAGGGCTATAGTTGAAGAAACACCCATTCATTTCTAGGCCAAACAACTTGGCGATTAGGCATCATAATGTTGACTGAAAAAGTACCTGAAATACAAGGAGAAGAAACAATAAGAGACTTATAATAAAAGCAGATAATCCTCTCCATGTTCCATCAGGTACTGTTACAGTTACCGGGGTGTCTATTGTCTTTGACAATGTCAGATGTCAAAGCACTAGCCACCAGGAAAGAACATCTAAGATTACGGCCTCTCTTTTTGTTGTGCAGCTGCTGTTTCTGCTAGTGGCCTGGAGCCTGCAGAGACCGGTGTGATTCCCCACGCAGGGATCAGGGCTGCTCACAGGGCCTGTGGCTCACTTCAAACACAGGCCAGAAGGCCAAAAAAACTCCCCTCGAGCACAAGCCTGCTGATCATCCGCATCTCTCTATCACTCTCCTCCTTCTCTCTGGGGACAAACAAGTGATGTATGTTCTGAGGAAACGTGAGAGAAATTTGCTGTTTTGTGTGTGTGTGTGTGAGACAGCTGAGTGTTTATCTGTAAGTCGGCCTGTGGCAGGAAGCATACACTCCTTACAGCTGGAGGACACTTCCAGTGTTTATTCAGTAAAACTGAGCTGAACTGCACGGCTACTCAGTTAAGAAATATATTTTGAGGGTATTAAGGAAATTAACAGTTTTACGCCCACACAAGGATGTAAAAATGTTTAATCAAACTGAAAACCCCATATTGATCAAACATGATTTAGATTATCCACTGGTTCCACTAAATTCAATCTCAGCAGTATTAGGCTATGTTGACAAATGTGAAGTGTATTACTTTTTTCTTGTAGTATATAGCAACAAATGAATCAAATAAAGGTTCCGAAATGGAGGTAACAAGGCAAAATAACCATTTTTGGATCTTTTGTGCAATGTAAATGTTCAATTAATTGTAAAGAACTATTATTTTTAAGGGTGCAGTTTCAGTGACGCTTGGTGCTTTCATATTTACCTGTTACTTTATTTTGTTATATTGAGTCACTAACGGAGCCAGAAATCCATTTTCTTCTCTGTGAACTCTTTTGTCTCTGTGTCTTTTTATTTTTACTCTATCCGACAATTAAAAACAGGGAAAGGTGACCACTGACCCCAAAGGGATTTCTAAACCTGAATCAGGTTTAGGCAGGCAGAAATCTCTTCAGCATGCATGAAGATCAGGCAGCCTTGGCAGCTATGGGAGGTCTTGCCCGCAAATCCTTCTTTTCGGATCTCCTCACCCAGATGAAAGGGCAACGCCACTAAGGATTATACAACACAATTACGCATTCTCTGTTGTGCTGACAAAGAGGGGGAAATCGGCTTTCTAAAAGGCAGAATCTTTTCCAATTAAGCACATTTTCTGACATTCTGTAATGGCCAGGTTGATGCTCTTTAACACTGACACATCTAACCTCCATCTCACCCCACTAGTCACTCACACCCACCTACAGTGCCTTTGAAGTGTGTGCTTCCTCCTTTAAAAAGTCAAATTGTTTTTGTTGACGACTGAGAATTGCTCTGACAACTAACTCGCGATGAAGAAAAATGGTCAATTTTCTCAAGAACCCTGACAAGGATGACTTTCAACGCTCAATTCAGAATTGCCAGTATCAAATTAGCATCACGTCTTCCTTTCTAGTCAGCCAGCTAACCTAAATGGCAATCGCTTTATTTCACCTTCAATATGTAGAAAGGACAGGGTGTAAATGGTGTTTATTGAAGCTTTCAGGGGTTGACCGAGAACGATCATGTTGGACAGCTTGTTCTCATGTGACGATCACAATAAGAGGATGACACTTCTGAACATCTTCACACTTCTCAACACACTCTTCGCATTCTGACGATCCTTTAGAGCTACCAAGGGAACTCCAGAGGATGTTTTTGCCAATGTTTGTTCTAAAGTAGACACAAAGATGACATGAGAGTCCCCATCTAGGTGAAGTGTTAGTATCAGCTTCAAATAGCAATCTTAGGATAAAAACTCGCTTCCTGATGCAAAGTGCATCAGAAACATGGCTAAACCATAGTATTCAGAATTTAATCGAGAATGTCCGAAAATTCCTTTTCAATTTTTGGAAGTCAGTTTCGATTGGAAATGGATTTAAAACTAAATTTTGGAACAAAGTGCAACTGCACATCGTGATAACTAAAACTAGTTATCAAAGTCTGTCAAAAACTCTGAATGGTTTAAAACTAAGTATGAGAAAAAAGTTTTAAGGATTAGTTCATTTCCAGAATATCATCTAAGATGTTCATGTATGTCTTTCTTCAGTTGAAAATTAATTAAGCCGTTTGACCACCATATGGTGGTCTTCAATGGGACCTCACAGGTTGAAAGCCCAAATTATAGTTTCAATGCAGCTTTAAAGGGCTTTATATTTTTCCATCTGAGGAATAAGGGTCTTATCTAGCAAAACATTATGTAAAATTTTGACTTTTAACGTGTTTAGGTCCCACTGAAGTCTATTACTATATATATAGAGAAAAATCCTAGTACGTCTTACTCAAAATCCTTAATTTCTTTTCGACCGAATAAAAAAAAAGACATGAATATCTTGGATGGCATAACTATAAGGATTTTTTTATTCTGTAAGTAAACATGCTTTAAAAAGGTTGAAACAGAAAAGAGAATGAAAAAAAGATAAAACGAGAGATAGAATGATAGACAAAACAATAGCAGGAATAATGGTAAGCAGGACAAAACATTGGATGGAAAATGAATTGAGTGACTGATGGATGGTTGGATTAACTGACTGATGAATGAATGGAAATGAAAGACAGAATGGCGGATGGATGGATGGATAGACAGACAGAAGGAAAATGGATAGGTGGAGAGGTGGATGGACAGACAGACTGACGGTTCAGAATTAGCTGCATTCAGTCAGTCTGGCTACAAGAGGTTAGACTCCTTCTTCATCGAGTCTCCTGATGTCCTTGAGTGAAAGATAACCCCAGGATCTGCTTCAAAGATGCGGTCAGCTGAGTTCATCCGGAGCGCAAAAGAGCTGTGTGAGCATCCATCATTCACACATGTCTTCACCGCAAGCACAGGTTTATACTGAGGACAGCTAGTGGAGAATGACAGCTGTCAGTTAGAAGAGCCTCAGGGCACAACCAGGAGAGGGCATGCAGGGGAGATCACTGGATGAACCGCAGGAAGACACGTTCACCTTCAAGATCCCTGTGAGGAACTGAGATCACCTGACATGAAACCAGATCCAACTATAAAGCAGTACATAAACTGCTTATCATCAACGATAATATTACATCTGCAATGGTTGTGGCATTATATGTCTCCTCTAGTATTTCAGAAGATATTTCAACCATCAATCTGTTGATAGATTTAACAAGAAGTCTTCAGTCAAACATCAGAGATTTCAAGTATGCAATAATCAAACATGCGTTATTAAAAACCTACGAAACAGATTTAAACTATATATCCACAATCATTTCAAAGCTCATTTATGTCTAGTCTTTCCTCTCTAAATTCATTTTAGGAGAAAGCTTCATACAAAGTGTATAAAAGGAACTCCACTGAGCTATAAAAGAGCGATACAATTTTCCTCCAGGCTCTTCTGTCTCTCCGATTGTTTCCAGTTAACCTTTATTTTCCTATCAAAAACAAAGCCCCCAAAATGAAATCTATAAATAATCACTGATAACCTGAAAGAGCTCACCAAGAAAGGACATTTACTGTAGCAGCGCAGTCATGTTTAAAAACCAAACAGGCCGGTATAATTGAGCCTTCTCTTCCTGTCTCCACCCTAAACAAGCCGTCTGAGTCAGATGAGATGCATTCATCAGCAGACTGTGTCACTCGACGCCTTCATTATCTTGTCCGCCGGTGTTCGAGCTAGACCTGTGGAATTCCCAGGGATGAGCAGTGGCCTCTTACTCTAATCAGAGCTCACAAGAGCCTTTTGATCCGCTGCTTCCCTCTCTACTGCACACTTCATCACCTTTATTTTCTGCCATAATTGCATGTGAAAGATCCCCCTTTGATAATGCCTTCATGCCAAATCACTATCTGAGAAGAGTGTCGAAAAGTGTCATGTGCACCGTCTGCTCGGAGAAAAGGGACGCCCGAGCACCTGCGGAAGACAAACACATTTCTCACAGACATGACGTATCTATCATCTCTGTGCAGGATATGAGCTGCTCTGTCAACTTAATGTTGAGGAGGAAGAGAGACATAGAGAGGGAGGGAACGACAGCAGGACGGGCCGCAGAGAGCAGACTTGCTTTGCATGGCAGGCAGACAGACGAGGCAAGTCCCACGACTCTCTGACCTGCGCTCACGTACAACTGATCAAAATCTCTGGAAACAACATGGGAAACAACATGGCAACAAAAGACTATGGACCTATTATAGAGGTGTTTTTTTGTTGTTGTTTTTTTAAGTACAATAACAATACCATGCCATTCAATCATATCATACCATCAGTATCATGTACAATTTCTGAAATACAGATATATTTGGAGCCTAAAAAAGTTCCCTTAGTAACGTTTTTTGCAAACATATAATGTTGTTCTATATTTGTTTAAATGTTGTTTAATTTTGCAATTAAATGCACAATGATATACTCACTAACATAGAATTGTAAATGTATGTAAAAATGAACAGTTTTATTTAGCAACATTGCACTAAACTAATCAAACGTTACCGTTTTAAATTGTACCAAAATAATAGATTTTTAAATAAATGTAACTCCTTAAAAGTTCAGTTTGTCAAAAAATCTTGAATTAAAAAAACAAAGCAGCAAATTAATTTTCATTTGACACATTTAACTAACACTAAATTACATTTAAACATTTCATATTATTTCACAATAACACTGTATTTTGGATCAATTAAATGAATAAATGAAGCCTCGGTGAGCTTTTCTCAAACAACATCACCAAAAATAGAACTACACACAAAAAAACTGTCCCCCCTAGACTATTCATTGGTAGTCTCTCTACTCAATGAATACTCACTTTCTCGATAAACAGGCTCACTAAATGGTAAGTTGTGTCTGACAAATGTTAGAAACATTAAAGTCGCAAAATTAAAGTAGGCAAAGGTAATGGAAATTTACTAAATATTTAGGAAACACTACCACGGTATTACTTGTTCACATGAACAAACCCAGCTCTTGGGTGTACTCATACAACTCGAAAAACAACCACGACAACAATGTCTATCAGATGTGGCCCAAATCTATAAAAAAAAAAAAAATGGCTGCGCTGCCAGTCTGTCACCACGTCCTACTAGAGCCGAAACACAAACGCAGAATAAATATTCCCTCAATGTGAAGTCGTCGCCCACATCCGGCTCTCATTCCGGAATGTGCCAGAACCGCTGCAAGATAAATGAACGCTGGAGAACTGAAGGGAAACAGATCCCCTATCTGGCATGGCACTATTTACTGACATTAAGAATGATAATATCCATCAACAGGCTGTCAAAGCCCCAAGTGGGCTGTGGGAAGAACAAAGGCTTCAACTGTCATCCTTTTCAGATGCTGACAAGGAGATGTTGATGTACCTGCCATTCAGGTGCAAATAATGTCATCACCCGCATTGGGATCAGGGCTTTTAACTGCGCCGAGGCGATGAGTAACCTGTGCCTTGGGCCTCCTCCCCGTGGCAGAAAGCAGCTAATGAGCTAGCCATCAACATCCAATTAAAAGACCGCAGGAAAAGTAGAAGCGGGGAAACAAAAAACTGATCAACATATGTCCATTCCACTGTACAGCGTGTGAAATACGGCTGCGAGTTAACAGTTTGGCTGCTAACAGAGACGAAACAAAACACAAGGCAGCTTCAGGAGGCATCTGTATAATTACTGTTGGCCATCTTTCAAGCCGCCCTCCTCTCAGGAGAGAGATGTGTGACAATATATGACAAGAAAGCAAACACGCTTCCCCAGCAGAATAATAGAAGGCATCAGCAGTGTACCAGACACACCTGTCTGGCTCTGAAAACAATGCCACGCTGCCTATTTATTAGGTGCCAGAAAAGTTTATGTTTGTTCTGTGACAGTGACAGCAACTTGATCCCTTTCATTATTTGGGGATCTCAAGCTTGAGAGAGGGGAGGAGAGAAAAAAGTCTGACTCTCAATTTTTATTTATTTATTTATCATTTCTTTACCAGCTCACAGCGAGTTCTCTTTCTTCCTGATAGCTGTCTGCCATGGTGTCAAAAGACAAATAACAAAGACCGTCATCCAGCAGAGGAGAGATCCTGCTCACGTTCCCCGGCAATCTTCCACTCATTGGTCCACTCCGCTTCTTAAAACCGTCACGCGGATGCAGCCGGCGCGATTCCGGCGCTTACCTGTGCCACCGCCACCATCGCGGTTTCTGATAAGTCATTGTAGTTTGATTGACAGTCATTGTGCTGTCTAAATGATGTTGTGAGTTTATTGTGACACTATTGGCAGCTCAAGAGAGGATGACACCGTTCTCGCTCAAATACGACACCGTCTATACAATAGAGCGAAATTGCGACTGTCAGACGAATCAAGCGCTAATTGCAGCGATGCATCTATTTTGAGACGTAGTCCATTTACATTTCTAAACTAACTCGCTCTTACTTTCACCTGTCAAACAATAAACAAGCCCAACAATTCTTGCTATCATCAAGCTCAAATGAAACATAATGCCATCTATCATCTACCTCGGAGTGCGGCGGCATCTGTTTGCTCGCTAGATAGCAGACAGCTGAGAAAGACAAAAAGAGGAAGCTGTTTGCGGGGATGTTCGGAGGGAAAAAATGGGTCAGGTTGCTCGCTGCTGTTTTGTGGCCTTCCCCTCCGTCTACCTGTCAGTCTGCTCGGCTGACAGAACGGCGCTGACTGTCATTTTAACAGTTAATAATTAGGCCTCCTCTCGGCACCAAACGGGGTGCCACGATGACAAAAGCCAATGGCGCGGCGGCTCCCGCTTTATAAATAGTCTGAAGGGATGATTAATGAGGGTGGCTGGCGAGCTAAAGCAGCAATCTGAGCCCAGACAATGGCCGCCCGCACAGCTGCCGAAAAAACAAGACAAGCTCTGTCCGGGGATATAATTGAGGAAAGTGGCAAAACATTGCGCGTAAATAAATAAATAAATGTTAACCGACAGCTTATGAAGACTTTATTTAACCCCTCACTGCTTTGCGAGCTCCTCATTAACATTTTGACACGCTCGGCTGAGAGCGGGGGTCAGGCTCTCGCCTTCAGACGCGCCGATGCACCGCGAGAGGAAAACATTCTTCAGTGACGTTCTGCTGAGAGGTGTGAGAAGAGAGAGAGAGGAAAAAAAAATAAAAAACACTAAAAAACTGGGGGCCAAAAAGAAACCCACGTCACTGCGGCGAATAGTTTGGAGTTTTCCTCCGAGAGTCGTGCCAAACATTGACTTGCTTTTTGAGTGATTTTGTGGGTAAACAAAGAAAGACTGAGCCTGCAGTAAATGCCCCGGCAGGGGGCCCTCGCTGGGACTGTTAGTGCCAGACTCAGATCATGGGAAGGGCCTAGAATGAGCTGTGTGGATTTTTCCCTCCCAAAACAAAACAGGAAACAGCAGTTGTTTAGTTTAAAAAAATATATTAAAAAAACTCTTAAAGGTACAGCTAACACTAAAACAAAAATTCTGCCTTCATTTATTTATGCTCATGTACTTTCAGTGCTGTGTGGCTTTCATTCTTCTGTAAATACATTTGAAATCATTTACTTTTTACATATAGGAACAAGGCCTTTCAAGTTTGGGGGGGGAAAAAAACACCCCAAATGTATCAGAAAATTTCCATAACTTCAATTTCATTGTTCAGAAGTTGACTTTTTATTGTTATTTTTTCAACAAACCAGCACTATGATATATTTTACTTGAGCATGCTGAGAGGAGTCATGGGTAATGCCAAGATTTATTTTTCCAAGACACTTCTATAACAGCCATAATCTTTTATTATTTAATTTAAAATAAGTAAAATAATAATAATATCAGATTTTACCCTTCATCAAAATAAATTCAGTGGTATAACCAACATGCAAGGGTTCATGTTGTGACCCCTGTATACACTAAAGAACTATGTCAAGGTAAATCAAAATTTTAATAAAATGTTATTTAATTGGAAATAATCAAGTAAAAAGAAAATAGAAATCAAAATAGAATAACATCAAATAACTTTATGATTATATTATATAATATACTCACTCTCTCTCTCTCTCTCTCTCTCTCTCTCTCTATATATATATATAAATAATATTTTTATTTATTTTCAACCATGACATTGATTTTTTTTCTTGGAAAATAAGTTGTAACTTTTTTGGATGAACTATTCCTTACAAAAGGACCATGTGTAGGCGTAGTTATATCTCTGGTTTTGTTTTATTCCACGATTTATAGACATGCCCACACAGAATCTGTGCCCTGAACTGTGCAGATTTTCATTGAATTGGAACTAAACTGGAAGTGAAAAATTCACAATGCTTTACGCATATGCTGCTAATACTCCCGGCCACCAACAAGATGCTCTCAGTTCTGTTTACCATTTGGAAACTCCTTGTGCAGACCAAAATCCAGCACAGAAAATGCAGGCGATTCTGCCTGCTTCTACTTCTGGGCCAAGATCACGGCTGCAGCCTCCATTGAAGTTAATTTCGTCACACATTCCAGCTCGTTCTCTGACAGCTCTTGGTCACTGGGCCGAGCTGAAAGCTGAAGGCACAGGCTATCTGCTTCTAATGATAGGGAATGCTTTGATCGCCTCTGCCACCAGCATGCATGTTCGGCTCTTAAGTACACACATCACACATCAGATGAGGGGCTGCGCTGCCTCCGTCCGCTTTAATGTTTCCTTTTTGTCCCTTTTAAATGTACATGCATTGAAAATGTGACAAATCAATCACAGCACCTCCAAACAACAAAACAGCTGTTTTCCTAACTCTTTTTTTTGGTCTGCTTTCGCAAACAGCATACCGTCTGACCGAGCGGCTAACAATTATCCGAAATATTTTCATGTGCTCTCTCTCGCTCCTCGTTCCCTCCATGCTTCCATTTGATCTGCTTTTAACTTAGCCTCCACTTTTCTCCCCGCCCGCTCGCTCTCGTTCTCTCTTTTCCCGCTCCCTCTTGCTCAGACATCAGCGGTTCTCCTTTTAATGTCACTGACAGGGGGTAATTTGCACCCATATATGTTTTCTCTCCAATTACACCATGGCAGCAGTGTGCTGCCAAACATCTCAGTGCTGTGCTTATGGTCACCTCTTTGAGGAGTCCTTCCTGCCTCTCTGCACTATATTTTTCCTCTTTTTAGATTCTCCCAGAGAGGACTCTGTCATTTGGCTGTCCTTGGTCCAAAGTGTTCTTTAACACCTGACAACAAAAGCAGCCGCCGCTTCTGCAACAACATCATTTCGGAATTATTTCCTGAGGGGCTAGTCTTAAATTGTTCCTGTAGTCTTGAGGACGAGCCTATACGGCACAATGACTTTCTCATAAATGTGGCACAGAATTAAATGTTAACACTTTCAGACAATTACTAACTAACGGCAGAATTATATTTAAATCCTATTACGCAAATGCTTGTTTTCTTAGATCTTACCTTCAAACACCCACTACCGTGAATAAAGCCCATTTCTGTAAACTAAGATTTTTTTTTTTTGCACTAACTAAAAATGGAAAATATACAATAAAACCAATAGGCCAGCATGCATCAATGTAATAGTCAGCTGTGTTATTACGACAAGTGATTTATCACAAAATTGGGGTTACTTGTCAAATGTTTGCTAAATAGAATAACCTCACGATTATTATTATTTTTATGCATTGTATTTATATATATATATTTTAAATCTTTACATAGATTTATTTTTTTCCCTTGGAGAATAAGTTGTAATAAAAGACATTTATAATTGCTCAATTTCTTTAATTTCTTTCTATAATACATTGTTAATTAATTTGCTTTATTTTGCAAATAAAAACTGCTGTGCAATAATAATACCAGATTTTTTCCCTCCATCAAATTAAATTCAGTGCTATAACCAACATGCAGTGATATTTTTTTTTTTTGGCATTTGACAAGGAAATTGTTTCATAGAGACCCCTGTATACACTAACAACTATGCCAAATAATATATCATTTTACCCTGTTTGACATTTAAACGGCAAAATAGAACAACTTCAATAAAACTTCACGATTACTAATATTTAAATTAATTATATTTTTTATACATTTGTTTTTTTTAATAAATACATTAATGTTTGCTTAACAACTTTGATTTGTTCTATAAAACATTGTTAATAAGTTTGCTTTATTTTGCAGCTAAACAAATTGCAAATAAAAACTGCGACTAGCATCGGCTTCCCTCATATTACATGAAAAAGATAATTCGGTGCATAATAAAGGGAAGAAAAAGAAATTACATGGCCGTAGCTGGAAGCAGCATCTGAGATGTTACGTTTCTTTGCAGAGAAGAATCATCAAGCGACAGAGGAGAAGAATAAAGAACTCAATCAACTGAGCAGAAGGTGCCAGCGATACACTTTTTGATATGTCTGTCACCTATTTGTGTGTGAACATTCCCAATGTGTTCGTCATGTCAAAATTATTAACAGCTTCACTGCTCCACAATGAAAAAAGTAGCTGTCTTTGAACAATGTCTGCTTTCCCCAAATTTCTGGATAACTTAAAACACAGGATAACTAATTAACAACCTAGGGCTGAAACTCAATTGTGTCAATCTATTATTTCAGCACTATCTAAACAGATGTATTAACGTGGGACATTATGCATTATTTACACTAAAGAACTCATCATGCAAATTAGGAGGCAGATGAAACCGTAAGTCTGTCAATCAATATCAACACATTCAAATGCCAAAAATAACTCCATTACTGAAAATGATCTTTCACAACTGGCATTAATGTGTTCCAAAACCTCTATGATCTAATAATATCATCTATTTGATAGTGAGGAGGGTTAAATGAGTTTCTCGGTTGAGCGTGTAGTTCATGAGAACATCAAGAATGCGTTATGAGCAGGTCTCAAACAATATTCCTCAGACACGCATTTTCTGCGTGAATCTCTTTAAAATTTAATGCAATACACAACACGCCATCTTCCTAAAACTACATAATTAGTCTAATTTACTTGATTCTACACTCTTGCTCAGAGCTATTATGTTGATCAAAGGCAAAGTAAAGTGATGTCAAGGGACTGGTGCCTCCAATATCCAAGATACAAAACTACTGAATCAATAGAGCAAAACAGACAGCATTGCTAAGTATAGCTTAAAGCAAACCTTAGCGCCAAATACAAAAACTTCAATTGAACCCATTGATATCGGCATGAAAAATGCATGATTTCAGGAAAGTTCTTTTATCTATGACAAAAGATCAATAGCGGGAAGGGGTTATGAAATCAAAGCTGTTTTGCTAGTCACGCTAACGAAAAAAAAAACAGTGGAGCACAATATTGAAGAAGAAAGGGTTTGAGCGAGCATAAATAAGCACATCTGAAGAACTAAAGAATGATTACAGTTGAATGTTTTAAACTTTCCAATTCAGCTATGCTGCTAGTCAGTAAAACAAGACAGGAGGAGTCAAGTCAGTTTAAAGCTCATCTGACATGACATTCAACCTGAAACAATTAATAAGAATTGATTAAGAGACGTTCTGTTGAGCAGAATTTATTTTATTAGATCGGGTCAGCGGTGTCGTACCTTCTGTATGTGCAAATGTGTTTGGCTTCATTTACAGTGTGACTATTTTTGTGTGTCTCCTGCAAACAAGCACACAATGGGTTTGAAGGGTGCCTGGCTGCGATGTCTACTGGAGCGTCACTCATCTGTCATCAGAATTAAAATAACAAGTTACGGATGAGCGATCAGACAATAAGACTGACAAACTAGAGAAAACAAGTGTTGAAAAGATACATCATTGGAGACGCAATTTGCAATTCTGCTTTTCGGGTTTCATTTAGACTAGGTGTAGCGACTTTCAAAGGTTTGTGAATAGAAGAAAATTAAATACATGCATTGTTTGAGTCAAAGGATGATGAATAAGGCATCCATTATATGACTTCAGAAGGGCAACTGAGAAATTATAAATGTGGTCTTGCAGGCATAAAAAAAAAAAACCTTACATTCAATATGACCATAAGAAATATAATAATAATAATACAATTAATAATAATAATCATAATAATAATAATAATAAAAATAATCATCAACATCATCAATTTTTTTATTATTATTTTTAATTATTTCAAATAGAAAAACATATATATTAACCTTGCAATAATACCACTGTACAGTAAAATAAAATATTAATATATTAAAGTATTAATACATAATTTTTTATTTTGTTTATTTTTTAAGAGCCATTGTAATTTATTAATTCACACACACACACACACACATGTTGGTTTTTGTGATTTATGGGGTCTCTCCATAGGCGTGATGGTGTTTCTACTGTACAGACTGTATGTGGTATTGTCCTACACTGACCCTAAACCTAAACCTACCCCTTACAGGAAACTACACACACTTTTACATTCTCCAGAAAACACCATTTAGTATGTTTTTTAAGTCTTTTGAATTATGGGGACACTGAAAATATCCTCATAAATCACCTTCATATTGTAATACCTGTCATACCCATGCCATTATACACATTTGTGCCCTCATAAACCACATAAACATGCACACACTGATACACACACACACTTTCTCTGTCTTACTCAGAAATACAGCCACAAATCTGCAAAAAGGAGAAAAAACTCATGTTAGACAATTGTAAACTTTTTAAACTCATTTTAAAACAAAGCCCAAAATCTGCACAGAAACACAAGAGATAAAAAAACAAAACAAAAAAACACAAAAAACTGAAGAAAGTGAAAAATATTTCATAGCTTGTGAGCTCTGTCAGCGATATTTAAAGTCTTTAAAAGACTTTAATATCTTTTAAACTGCAATATATCTACTTTTGTGCTCTAGAAGGACAGTTTTTGGTGAACGAAGGATTTAATATAGTCAATCTTAAATGTTAAATATATCCAGCATTCGTTTAATAAATTCTAAAACAGAAATGAATGTGAAGCATGTGTAAATGCATTAAGAGTATTGTTCAGTTTTACAGTGCTGAGGCTGCTGTGAGTGTCCTCAGCAGCACTGATGCCGATTTACACAGAAGCAGTCTGTGACTGGACTGTATTTGTGCCTCACACGCAACACCACACACACCCTCATCACCCGTATCAGTGCTGTATCTGACACTAATCACGCTGCCACTGTAACCTGACTCTATCTGACTGTACTCCAAAACAAGCCTGTGCTCTGGAATGTGTTGGACCAGACACTAAACAAGCGTTAATCAAGCCCTCGATCGTATCAGCAGTCAAATCCCCGCTCTTTGTTTGGTCTGACTCTGAAGCAGCAGCACCAGCAGCTATATTTAACACACTGCCGTGATGCAGCTAATGGAGCAGAGAGAGCACTGAACGTCTGAAGAAACACATATCTACATACATCTGAGTCTTGAAGCCCAGTCAAGCATTCAGAGCACTTTGTCCGGAGGAGTGCTGCTTCATGGGAACCTGCAACTTACTGTGAACAGAGAGCATAAGTTGCGAAATATTTTTTATGTAAAGATTAAACATAAATGTGTTAGATTTGCTTGCAGTCCTCACTTCCAGCATTACTGTTCTTCCTGACTGTGAGAGACTCAAACACTAGATCAGCGCTGGCCAGCTGGGAACAAACATCTGCAGATACACCACAGAAGAGAGTAGAACACAAAGTCAATTCCAGAAATGTAGGGACCTTTCAAGTTTTGAATTAAAGTTCTGGGTTGAAATTTAGTCTCATTCTTGCCTGAAACAGGTTTCCAGCTGCTGAGGAGTTTGTGGCCGTCTTTGGTTAATGATGCTCCAGATGTTCTCTGTAGGTGAAAGATCTGGACCGCAGCAGGTCACTTCAGCTCCAGACTCTTATACTAGAAGTCCTGCTGTTGTAATAACTGCAGTAATATGGTTTAGTATTGTCCTGCTGTAATACACAAGATCTTCCCTGAAGTACACCTCATATGGAGGAGGGCATATGTTGCTCTAAATCCTTTATATATCTTTCAGCATTCATAGTGTCTTCCAGAACATGAAGCTGC
>JAUCMU010000024.1:507505-536163 GCA_032275025.1 Enteromius treurensis
TAAATTGCATGTTTGAGCTGTCTCAGATGAAAATATCTTGCTCTGACATATCTTAAAACATGTCAGTGTCATTGTTCCGTTTTAAGATGCACACCTGTAACATTTTCGTATAAGGCATTTTTGCAAAAGTTGCTTAAATATCTTAATTCAACTAATGCCTAGTCCTGGCTTAAACTCAGTCCCGTTTGTGAAACTGGGCCATTATATTTCGACTTACTATCATACTATAATATACTAATATACATATAGGAAAAAAAAATATATATATATATAATTTTTTTTTTTTTTTTCGACTTTAATGTCGTAGTTTTGACTTTATTCTCGTAATATTACGACTTTAATCTCGTAGTTTAAGATTTTTTTGGGGTCGGCACTAAAACTCCGTCGTACAAAAACAGTACTGGGCATCTGGGTATAGAACTAAATCATGATCATTTAAAAAAAAAGTTATACCACTTTTAAGCTGTAGTTTTTTTATTTCAGGGAGTGGACCTGTCCAAACTGTTGGACGCTGGCTCGTACATCTGTCATTCACTCAACAGAAGGACAAATTCAAAAGTAGCTCAGGCCTCCTGCAAGCTCTGAAGTCTTCTTTCTCTTTATAGTGATTATGGTCTCTGGTATGATGACATTACTGTTTTGGAGTTCACACTACATTACCACTTAGTACACAGTAAAAACTCTTAATTTATAACATTTTATAAATAAGTATTTCTAAAGACTATGGAGCTGGACATCTATTCTGTACTGTGAATGACATATCGCCTAATAATCACAACCTCTGACCCAAACTGTTCTCTTGTGCCTTGATTTCTGATGACAGGCAATCTTTGTATATGTATATTTCTAGTAAATTAATTAAATATTTTACATAATGCTAAAGCATCGTTTATGGTCTTGAGGCAATGAATGCCAAAACGGGACTTCATTTGACTTTAAATTTTAGATGCAAATGGCTTGCATTAATTACATTACTGATCTTGATTACTATTATTATAAGGGTATCTCAAAATGAGATGTCGCAAATGGTTTTAAATATGGCATCCTCATACTTGTCTCTGTATGCTTTGTGACTCATGTTGAAGAGGGAAATATCTCATTATCGGACTAATGCATTTCCATGCTGGTAATCATAGCAAACCCACTCCCGGAACTTCAGATTGCAAAGTAAGGCATGGCCACCTATTCATTGTCTCCAGGAAAAAATAAGAATAATTTGAGTGTTTTTTTTCCATGAGGAAAATCCCTTTTCTTTTCAAATTTGCTGTTGCCTGTGAATTTCTTTAAGTCATATCTTGTGGGTGCAACAACCTGTTGTTTCTATTTGTGTTGTTAACTGACGCTTTTGTATTTATCTTTTTCATCAGTGTGTATGATTTTTAATAAGTCATTATTAAATTCAATGATTAAAGACAGGATAATGAGAAATGTAAATGTGTGCCGCCTCATGCAATGTTCCAAACTTCTCTTTTTAGGTATACTTTTACGGTTAGGATGACAACTGACATTTATATAATGGTATCCAATGTGAAACTCCTCCGTGCCAAAAGGTAACCATTTCACTTACATGAACAACTTCTGTTGAAGTAGTTGAAGGCTGATTAACTGGATCAACAAGTCTGCATGTTTGCGCATTTTGTTTGACATCATGCTTAAAAACATTTTACAAATTCATGCATGACTAAGACAAAAAAAAGGTTTATTCAGAAGGGAAGAATAAGTTTTGTATTTTGATCAGGATGTTGCATCTCATTAAGGCTGTACATCTACAAACTTGTTTTTTTTTTTTTGGTATGTTGTAGCAGTAGTATGTTTAAAAAAAAAATGTACTTAGTATATTATGTCTTTATGAATAAAAAAAAAGTTTATATGTCCATACTTTCGTAAGTAGGCGTTATGATACATTCCAGAGATTTTGATCCATTCAGATGCTATCTAATAACAGCTAAATAGTTTTAAAACCGTCAAAACAAACTCTTTTTCTCAAACACACTCACCAATGCTATCAGTGGCACATGATTCTTCAGAAATCATTCTGATATGCTGATTTGGTGCACAAGAAACACAGTTAAAAAGAGTTCAACGGTTTTGTGTTGTTTTTCCAACCCATGTCACATTTTTCTCATGGCGTTTTGATGAATAGAAAGCTTAAAAAGCACCTATTTGAAATATTTTTGTATCAAAATGACTCTTTACCGTCACTTTTGACTAATTTAAAGCAACCTTGCTGAATGAAAGTATTAAGAATCGTGGTGACCCCAAACATTCAAATGGTTTTGCAAAGATTTGGAATAGACCAGTGTAAATTGATCAGTGTTACATAAGGACTGACAAAGGGTATTGAATAATGATCTTCATGTTCCATGTTCCCGGTAATTGGAGTTGTTTATACACTTCCTTAAATCTGTTTCCTCTAAACGCTATTTCTTTTTCACATCAAAATAATCTTTGAAATGTGACAAATTGGCTAGATTTGTACTTTATTCGTACAGTATCAAAATTAATTAACTTTAAAAGCTTCCTTGCGCTTGTTTCATAAAACAAGTTTGCCAAATAAGCCAGGCTTATTTCAGTTAATCTGACTAATTTTGAACTTAATCAACCGACAATACATCAGACTAACTGAAATAAGCCTGGCTTATTTGCTAAACTTGTTTTGTAAACAAGGCCCCTGGTTTACAATATCATCAAATATTAATACAAAAGAACTCCATTGCAGCAATTTTACTAAAAACAAGTAAATGAAAGTTCTTAAGGTATGTCAGTGCATGATTCATATTTGATGCAAAGGCAGGGTGTGCAGCATTATGAAAAATCTCAGTTCAAACAGGTCACACAATCTTAACAGCAAGTCTGAACAAAGTCAGATTCTTACAAGCGCTTGCCAAGTGTATGTCAGATGAGGCGAGTCTACAGTAAACTTACGACGAATAATGGAAGAAAAACATTCCCTGATTGCCCATCTTATGGACACTCTTATGGACATCTTATATACCTCTAATTTTTCCAGCTTAAGAATTCGAGTTCAGATAAGAGTTCAGGTATGCTTGCATATAAACACACACTATGATCTATATGAAAAATGCTGGAGCAGCTTCTGACTTTGTTCTGATCTTCGTAACAAATACCAGGACATTGAGAAATGAGACACGGTAAACAATGACACCTATGAAGCTATTACGTTTTCTAACATACAATGAACTCCACTCTTCCTCCTATCTTTTTGTGCGTGTGAAGGTGGAGGTGGGTTTTCGTATGCAAGGTGTGTTCACCATGAAAGCCTTTCTGGTTATTTGATAACTCTTGAGCTTTTTCATGGGATTTCACCTTTGTTCTTTTTAAGAAATGAATGAGAGGAATGAATCATAGAGCAATGCATTCAGTACCCATTAATTCTTGTTATCATGGCAGTTATGCAGTACTTTGAGCTGGAGTCGAAGCCTGAAGGAACTAGGCACTCCAGGTTTCATCTTAAGTCCCTGTTGTTTCCAAGGCAAATGTTTTTGAAATCTGGCATATAGAATTTCACACCCAAAACTGGCAGTTTGATGGGCGATGAAAGTCTTTGAGACTGTTCAGATAATCAAAGCTTGTTTTATGCCCCCAGAACACTTTGCGAATGCTTGATGGAGAAGAAGACATGGAAGCGTTCTTCAAAGGATATCAGACTTTATCTTGTACATGGGTACTGAGAGGTTTGGAGCAGAAGCTCTCATGTCTATACTCAATCTGTAGGCCGGCTTAAATGTTGGCTTGAGTTCAGTTTTAAACTGTGGTTTAGGCCCAGGTTTATATTCTAATATAAAGTCGTGTTTTGACTTTTCCATTTCATGCAAGGGAAGGGTGCAGTTGCTGTCCTCGTCTCGAAATCGTCCGTTAAGCGGTGTGCTGCTTCTTTGGTGCCTCTTACACTTGTTGGCGCATCGAAAGACCCGTTTCGAGATCAAGTAGATGATCTCACAGACACTGAGCACGATACAAAGCGCTGAAGCTCCAACCATGAAGTAGGTAAAGACTCTTTTCTCAGTGGGTCGTCCGATGTAACAGTCCACAACGTTGGGACATGGCTGGACCTCACACTTCACCAGCCGTGGCAGGTAGAAGCTGTCATAAATGTGATGGAGGATGTACAGGAAGGCGATCTCGATGCCAGTCTTGGCAAAAAGGCTGATCAGGTACGTCCACCACAGTCCACCGTGTTTCTTCCCTGTGTTGTCGTAGAGCTTGGTCGTATCGCCGTGCTTCTCACGGTACTTGCGTTCGCGCTCATCGCGGTACTTCACGTGCATTACCACCATCAGCGATGGACAGGTGACGAAGATGAGCTGCAGGGCCCACAGGCGGATGTGAGAAATGGGAAAGAAGTAGTCATAGCAGACGTTTGCGCAGCCCGGCTGCTTGGTGTTGCAGTCAAAGTCTTTCTGCTCGTCGCCCCAAACTCTCTCAGCCGCTACAACGTAAACCATCACCCTGAACACAAAAACCACTGAGAGCCAGATCCGGCCAAATGCAGTGGAGTATTTATTCACCCCGCTGAGCAGGGCTTGAAAAGTCTTCCAGTCCATGGCTCAGAGCAAGGCCGATTCACACTTTGTTCTTCTGATCCTCTTTAACACTCTAATGAAGAATACAGCAACCTGACGTTGGAAAAAACTGAAGAAGAAAAAAAAAATTAAAGAAAGAACTCATTCAAAACAACTTCTTGTATGTAAAAGCAACATGGTGGCATAGGTTTCTCATCCATGTTATTCCAATTTACTGAAAACATGATTTTTCTTCATCTTAAATGAATTACAGTGAATTTGCCCTGAATGGTTTTTTTTTTCATTAAGTGAGCTGATCCTTCCTGATTTCGATTCTTCCTGAATCTGATTCTGTGATCTGATCACAGCAATTAGCAGAGCACTTGCTTAATAAAGTGGATTAAAGTGAACAATTACTTAATTTTCAGTCTGTTAGTCACAGAATGCTATTATATGACTTCAGAAGACTTAAAGTATATAGTGCATAAGTCGAAACAATCACTTTTATTGTACATTCATGGTATGATATGATATAAATATGATGAACAGGTTTAAATGGACATAAAGGTGTGTAAAGTTAGTTGTGTGTGAACTATCCCTTTAGAATGTGTATGCTCAAATCATAAATGCTTCATGCAGGACAGGCCATCAAGCCATTTATTATCATCAGAAAGGCAAAAAATAAAATCATTGATCTTTTTTGTATCAGGTTTAGGGCTTTGCCTTTAAAACACATGATGTTTCCTTCAAACGAATGAAAGTGCCATCAGCTCTTTAACATCTGATGATATTTTAAGCAGCTGTTTTGTGTAAACTGTAATCAGAGTCAAACCAGTGCAGTGTTCCTCTCTGTGTCTTTCCTTTCTTTTCTTTTTTCACCAGCGGTTGTTGTTTTTAATTGTCCAAGGCAGTTTTTCTCCAGCACTGTAATTATCAACTATTTCAGACGTGTTCTTGTTTTGCAAACGCAGTCATATTGAAATAATGTACCATATTAAAACAGCGCATTAAATCGCAACTAAATATAGATTTCACTTTTTTTTAATCAACCGAGAACAACCTTACAAGCAAATTTAATTGCTAGGTTAGGCTGTACTTCAACCACTTTGCCTTTAATTACTAATCAGAAAAATCGATTCGATCCAGTACAAGTGACAGGTCAAAGTAATACGTGAACGGAAGCGAGGATGTTCTAAAGTCAACTTTTTTAGCGCGAATTTTGACGAGTTGATCGTCATTTGAACAATCGCTTCTAAAATTCACAAAAACAATGTTTTTTACTTACTTTGGATGTATCTTTTCTCATGTAATTCATCGGCTGTTAAACTCTTCTCTAAAAGCCTCTGTTTGGCTTCTCTGTGCATCTGGTTTGGTAACACGCCTCAGTCAGTGAGGGTGGAGTTCAATATCCACACTAGAAGATAGCTTTTCTATAAACCTCTTACTTCAAAGATAGCAAGCTAATTAAATACATATTTGTATGTAAAATGCTCTCTCAAAATCATTATGCCTTTCTGTCTGGCCTCTATTGCCTTAAAGGTCCATTGTAGGGAACAGAAGACTGTTCTGTTTATGAAGTTACAGTGTTAAGTCTAGAGGGACTGTAATATGACTCCATAAGAAGCTTTTTTTTTGTGTAATGTTAATATTATGGTACTGCATTGTATTTTATGCGACATATAGTAAACCCTTGCCTGTGCAGCCTAGTAACATTTTCCATCTTATTGTACAATAAATAAGACTCCCTTTGTTTGGACAGCTCTGTCAAGTACACACTGCGTGTTAGTGGTTTGTGGTGTTGCCAACGTCTGCAGGCGGCTTCTCCATGTTCGAACTTGTCCATGAAAGCCGGCGCTCCATAGTAACATTAGGACCACACCTCACCCTGAACAACAGCTTTAGAAATGTTTTTGTTACTTAGAAACTTGTCGTGGGTCTTTGGAGACATACCGTAAACATTTTGTTAGCCACCTTTTTAGTGTTCGTGCCTAAAATCCGGTACTAATGGTGTAATTAAAGTTAATGTGTTTCAAGTAACTTGTGGATTAGGTCTGGGATGCAGGAAATCCTCATTAGAGGCTCTTTGGACGGGATACGAATTTATCTAAGCTTGATTCTCCTTTTTAGTTTGAGCTAGTGGAGGGAGTCTAATGGATTTGTGCTGGTAATATGAAAGACTGTTTGCTTCCAAGTAACCCAGAAGTGGAGTTTTCCTAAAAAGTCTGTGTGGTTATTTTTCACCAAAGCTTGAGAAATTCTTGTCGGTCACACGTGTGAAGTCCTCTGACTCACTCCTAAAACAGGATGATGGTGATTCATTCTCTGAATCAAGTATAAAAAGCGCTGTAGTTTTATAATTTGCTCTCTATAAATTTGTCATGAGATCCTCATGCCAGTCTTCCCCTCAGTGTGTTTTTAATGTCTCACAGGAACTCGTGCCTGCTTTGAGTTATTCAGGCCATGTGTTCTGTCTGAACTTGTTTGTTCAGCAAGGGGAAACATTATGAAACACCGTTGAAGACTGAACCAGATTGGGCAAGTCTGTTGTAAAGTTTTTTTAAAACTGGTTTATTTATGTGGGGGAATGGTTAACTTCAATTGGATCTGCATGCTGAGTTTTAACTTCTGTGATGGATTTTTAACAACAAACACGTTAGTTAAACGTGCACAAGGTTTGCTAAGTCCATGTATGGTACGTATGGTTAGCAATTGTATACGCTGATATTTATGGAGTAAAGTGTCCTTGATGATGATGAAAAGAGACAGAGAGGAAACACAAGCACAATGAAAAGGGAGTGGAATGTTGGTTGCGTAAAAAAAAGGAAAACAGCTCGTCTGATTGGTTTCCCCACCTTAAGAATGTAGATGTGACTCACAAAAACCTGCTTCAACATGAATTAACTACATCTACCCTGCCTTTCACTGTACAGAGGTTATAGAGATATCAAGAAACAGAGACAAGCCAAACCATTGGTCATGAAACAGGGTGGACGTTTTTGTTGTCTTCGGGCACTTTGTGTACTCAAAAGAATAAAGACTGAATGGTGTAACAGGAATACACCTGAAATACAATCCATTTGCAAAATAGCCCGAGGATTTGTTTAAGAAAAGTGGTTTGTTACTTCCACAGTGCAAAAGGCATCTGAACATTTATAGACTGGATTGGCCAAATGCCCCAACAACTAAGAGAATTTCTGGAAAACCACTGTTATGAATTCATTATATGTGAGTGTGTGTGTGTATATGGTTTTTGTGATTTACGGGGTCTCTTCATACGTAGGTGTTATTGTATTTCTACTGTACAGACTGTATGTGGTATTGTCCTACACTGACCCTAAACCTAAACCTACCCCTTACAGGAAACTGTGTGTATTTTTTGATTTTTTTAAAAAAACACCATTTAGTATGTTTTTTTTAAGTCTTTTGAATTACGGGGAAACTGAAAATGTCCTCATAATCACCTTCATATTGTAATACCTATGTCATTACACAAATTTTTGCTCTCATAAACCCGCACACACACACACACACACACACACACACACACACAATGATTAATCGCATCCCAAATAAAAAAATGTGTGTGTGTGTGTGTGTGTGTATATACATACTGTATACTGTATATATTTATACAGTACAGGGGAAAAAAAATGTCTGTATATACACACTGGTCAGTAACAGAACAGGCTGAAAATGCCAGAATGCATCTTGCAACCATTCATTTCCATTTTCAGATTAAATGCCTCTACATTATAAACGTTTGACAGAAAGGAACCCTCAACAGAAGCGTTCTCAACAGCATGTCTTTTTCATTTGAAGATGCTGAGAGGCATAATTTTGTGGTCACGTCCACTCCAACATGTCCAAAGCTGGTTTTGGATGAAAACTGTGGCAGACGCTGTCAGTCGAGAATCACTTGTCCAGCACAGAAAGCAGAGACGTACGGAGAGTATGCACAGGGCCTGAACACTTAGGGCCCCGATGAGGGAGAGGGCAGATAGCAATCAAAGTTCTTTAGATTCGTGTGCCGTGCATACTGGAAGCCTAAACAAGGCCCGTGTTTTCATTTCCATACGCCATGCTCCGTCTTTTCTTCTGACAGAGATAAGATGTATAAATTATGAGCAGCTGACAAAGTCGACTCCAGCGCCCGAGGCTGCTCATCAATCATGTCCTGTGTGTCAGCAGGTAAGTGATGTGGCCCCCGGAGGCACAGCCCATTCTTAGGTGGAGGGGGAGAGAATTGGTGGGTGAGAGACAGGAAGAGAGACAGAGAAAGCAAGCAGAGTGCCTGTCAGAGCCTGGCTCCATCGGTAGCTGATCCGTATTTAGTAGACTCTTTAAGAGAACAACAGCAATAACAGCCATGACTTAAAACACTCAACCTTGGGCTTTCACTGTATTTATACTATAGTTTCAAGATTTGAGCAGTTTTACCCGCATCTTAAATATGTAGTTTCACTAACACTTATTGACTATTAATAACTTTTCCCTCAAATTCATAATTTGCTGCTTATTAATAGTTAGTGCGGTAGTTGTTAAGATTGGGTATTGGGTAGGATTAGAGATGTAGAATAAGGAATTAATATGTGCTTAATTACTACTAATAAAAGGCTAATATTCTGGTAATATGCATGCTAATAAGCAACTAGTTAAGAGACCCTAGAATAAAGTGTTACCAAAAGTCCAAATCTGTACTTATGTTCCTCTCTGGAACATGAAAGAAATTATGTTAAAGAACATTTGGTAACATTTAGTACAGAGATCTAGTCGCTTATTAGCAGGCATAATTCTTGCATATTGGCTGTTTATTAGTACTTAAATTAAATATTATGGTTGACCATAGTCTACTTCCTTAATCCTACCCAACATTTATACTTAACTACCTTACTAACTATTTTACTTAACTAACTACTCTAGTTTATTGAGGCTAAATGTGGCCTAAAGGCTTGAAAATAAAGTGTGAGCGAACATGTTTTGTTCTCATGATGAAGTCAAAATCAAAGTCAAAGTCAAATTATTATGAAATTGATAAAATATACAAAATTAATAAATACAAAAATACTAATACTAAATACTACAATACAAAAAAAAATTAAATTACATAATAAAAACTATTATATATATATATATATATATATATTATATATATATATATATATATCAGTGTAACACAAATAACAACATGCTTATTTTGACTTAAAATATATATCTATAAAATATAAAAAAGGTGAATAAAATCTTTAATTGTATCTAAATAACACTGTCTTAAAGAAGTTCACCCAAAAATGAAAAATCTGTCATTTACTCACCCTCAAGCAGTACCAAACCTATATGAATTTCATTGTTCTGCCAAAAACAAAGGAATATATTCTGAAAAAAGTTTGTAACCAGGCTGTTTCTGTTCACTGAGTAGGATACAGATTTGGAACTACTCGAGGGTGAGTAAACATGACAGAATTACTGCTTTAAAGTACTTGTAGATCACAAAGTTAAGAATTCCTGATTTCCGGAGTTCTTTTGAAGTTCCACATGATAGTGTGCACTACACCGATGGGACCTGATAAGGTCTGATCTCCAGAAAGGCCACCGCTGGACCACCCAGTATCTTCTTCCTCAAGGCTCTTATGTTGTCATGGATATATATGTGATGAAGCACCACGATAAGTCGGTTATAGTGTCGGCTGAAACCAAAGCTTGCTAATGAATGTGTAAACAACACCACTGAGCAAAACAAGAGCTATGGCGCATGTTCTCACCTACGGCAGAGCAGACAAGCCTCCTCAAATCACAGTAATAAGCGCTGATTTAAACCGCGGTCCACCACGCCGGTGAATGCCACATTTAACAAATGTTAAACGACTCATCCCATGAAGAATGTCTTCCCTGTTTGACAAAATGGCACTCATGTAGAGCAGGAGAAAGGGCAGGATCAAATTTCATGCAGAACGCTGAGCGCTGTGAGATAAAGGAAATGAGACAGCTCTCAGGGGGAAATGACAGGTAAAACACAGATGTTTACACAGCAGCGTGCTACAGAATACGCGTGGTTATTTCATCCTTATCTGGCTCTGCCGGGCACGGAGTGGATATAGCAGCGGCTGTGGCCTCTTCGGCTGTGTGGGTGAGTATAGATCAGAGACGCAGCGTGGCGGCACACATATACCTGCAGCGGCATGGCCTCGTTGTGACATGCGCTGCGGAAATTCACTGAGGTCATAATCCGTGCCACTTGGGCCTGCGGGCAGCGTTAAACAAACAGAGCCAGAGAGGGGGTGACATAACACCACAAAAACACACAGCAGAGATGCCCTAAGCACGCCTCTCATGGTGTATAGCCCTGAAGGGACGTCATCTTAAAGGGACAACATGCAATAAAAGTAAATATACAGTATAACAACCTCCAGGATGCTGATGATCAGGTTGGTCAATACAGCTACTGTAGAAAACACAGCTGTGTTATGATGTTAAATAATTGTTTTAAAGCTGTACTGTACACCCTCAGAAATAAAGGTACACATTCTGTCACTGGGGTGGTACAGTAACTTTTCAAAAGGTAAATTTATGTACCACAATGGACCCTTTAGGTACAAACATGTCCCTTTTGAAAAGGTACCACCCCAGTGACAGCTTTTGTACCTTTATTTCTAAAAGTGTATATCCCAGCAATTAAAATTAATATTTAACTAAATAACTTTCCTATGAAGGGTTTTACATGACCTGACCTTCTCAAATGCATTTAACTATTTAAATTTGCTTTGATTTTTATTTACTGTTGAAGTGACATTTATTCCTTTGTAGTAAAAAGTTAATAAAAAATATATATATAATAATAATATTTGCTATTGACAGCTAAATCATTGCTCATTAAGGTTCAGAGGTTGATGATTGCTCGATCAAAATACATACATTTATTATTAAATCTACAATTTAAAATGACTGTCTACTTAATGTTTTAAAATATTATTTATTCCTGTAAAGGTAAAGCTGAATCTTCAGCATCATTAAAAAAACAAAACAAACAAAAGATATAAAACAATGTTTAAAGAAATCTTTTAGGACAAAGTGCAAGCTCCTTGCTAAATAACTGAGTTTTTATCTGTTAGTGTGAATAATATTGACAACTATGAAAAAGCAAAGAGCTACTATAAAGGAATGTGTAAAAAAATGATGTAAACCACACGTCATGAGCTCATGGCTATTACCCGCACTGTTTAATCAAACTCTGCTCCCACAAAGAGTTCTGGTCATGTGCAGCTGGCCTCAAACAGAGCTGTGTGTTTGTACAAAGTGCAAAGCGAAACATTACTGGATTATCTAACTGAAAATATTTGTACCGGCCAGCGATGGCCCCCATTTATCCAACAATAACTCAAAGAAAAATAACGCAGAGCATTTGATCTGAGAGATTTCGTGTAAGCAGGGCTAAGCCGATTCTTCAGTTAAAGATTTGTTTATTTGAAGATAAACAAGAGCGTTCAAAGAGGCAAGATCTGTCGGGTCAGTGACCAGTCAAACCTGGCTTTATAGAAATATGGAAAATTCCGGACTGGGAAAATGGATGGGTTACAGTCATGAAACAAAGTTGGAATTGTTTCTACAATATTCCCTGTTAGAAATGTATGTGGACTGACAAGACTCAGTCTAGTCACTGAAACTTCTCTGAATGTGTATCACAAAGATAGTGACAGAGAGACCACTTCCTTTAGATCTAATAGGAAAAGAAAAAAACAAGCAAGCTCTACTGGGCATGAACTTCCAAAAAAAAGTGCATTATGATGATTTGACATCATAATGAGTAATGAGTGAGCTCTGAGACGAGTGGTATGCATTGTAATGTTCAATTGTGAGTCAAAAAGGCCATTAAAATGAATAGTCATGTCTTTAGAGCCCAGATATTATGTTATAGTGACATGTACAATTGCAGCTCCCAGCAGGCTGTAAAAAACCACATTAATCTTGAGTTAGAATATGAAACCATCACTATATCTCCTTTCACAAGACAGGCAAGCAGATGCCTTCAAAACGTGATACCGATGGCAAGCTTGCCAGCCTATGTCATGACATAGATATCCCTCCGTTTTCAAGAGATTATATGACTAATCAAAGACAGCACAGGTTAGTAAATAACAGCTAGATGGATGAATGGAATAAACAAAGACGGAATGGAAAGGTCAAGATGCTTTCTGACGTAAACTGTGCAAATAGACCTCTTAGTGCATATTTTATGTGTAACAAAACTAAATGATTCATTAGAATTACTTTTAAAGTCAGCATGAATTCACCATATGCGTTTTCTAAATATTACTGATATTATTGTGAAAAAGTAATTTATGCATGCATTTCACTTTAGTATTTTTTTTATTGGTTTATTGCAATTTCTCTATTCAATCACAGGTACAATCAAAGACATTTTCAGTTTTCACGCAATACTATTTATAGTGTTTTACAAAAAAATGAAATTGACTACTTGTCTGTTTACGCTTCTGCTGCAAGCTTTAATTAAAAACATAAATAAATTGCTTTTGGTAATAATAGGAAATACAGAACAATCAAAATCATATTCATCCTAGTGTGTAATGCACACTTCTCATGATTCAACCAATTCCAGACTGAAAAATAGAGACGTATATATATATATATATATATATATATATATATATATATATATATATACAAAACAGGAACTACATTTGATAAGAGAAATGAACAATCCTTCATTTGCCTTCTACAAATTAAGTGCAGTTTCCCATGCTATATGAATCTAGAAGCTGCATAGTGTACAGTGAAGGTGGATGTTTACAAGTTCTCGCTGAACTTACCAGAGAATCACCCCGCACATATTAGCACAGACAATATTGATCTTCCCTGTGATGTGCAGTTCAAGAGAAGCTGGATGAAAAAAAGTCAGCCGCCATTTTGAAACGGTTCCCCCACTGGGCTACAGAGCGTATTCACTCTCAACACCAAAGAGAAGGAGGCCTGTCATGTCTGGCATGATGAGCTCAAAGTCTGGTCATGGCCTGGAGCACCAGCAAGGCGTCTGGCCCAAAAGCGGCCTGGAAACAAACAGTCTCTCAAGCGCCTGACAGACACACAGAGAGCTCAGACCAGCCCCACACACCAGACAGGTGTCAGCCCGTCCTGACATGAATGACATCCAGGATTGCCCCAAAAACAGCGCTGCAAACTGATGAAAGTCGTCAGAAGCTTTTTTTTTTTTTTTCTGATCAGAGAAAACGTCTACGTCTAGTCCGTGGCATTATTTTCTTTCTCTCTCTTTTTTCCCTGTGATAGCACATGCAACCTTTTAGAAGCATTTCCAAGACGTGCATCAAGGAAGGTTTATTTGAGTGACTCGAAACTAACTACAGCTGGTGGGAAAAAAAATTAGAAAAACATGAAGCGCTTTGTAGGGACGATGTCTACAGAGCTGTCTGGAATCTGATGAGTTATGACAGGATACGGTAAACCTATCTGATTTAACGGCTGCGTCTTGCTTTACAGCCGAGAAAAGGGCCAGATCCCTTGTGCTTTTGGAAGAGGTGTGATGAAAGTAGGAGCAGCCCACTTATCACATTACTTAAACAAGCCAGTCGACTGTTGCTTCCAGCTGGCAAGCAAACGCGACCATTGTGCCACCGGCAGGCTACTGTTCCCCCTGCCAATATCAGGTGATTCAGAGATATTATTTTATCCCGTGTCAGAGCGCAGGGTTACATTTGTGACTTATATGCACTAGGAGAGGAAGAAAGCCTCAAGAATAGCTTATTGTTGTCAGCTCGCATCTCAGCGTTTGTTTGGCAGCCGCTGGCCCGTCTGGCAGAGGCGGACGGAGGCTGGAAGGGAATCTGCACCTCTGCAACACCTGCAGAGAGGGCAGACTGGCTCACATCCACCCTTCCCTGTCAATAGAGCAGTGGCGGTGCCGTAACCCTACCCTGCTTCCGCAGTCCCTCAATGCAAGCCGCGGTCCAGAGCGTGCTGATCAAACACAATAACCAGACACATCCTTCTCACGGACACTATGTGAGCTCTGCGCCTGACACGCACAGAAGCTGAAGCGCTGAGTTTCGGTCGCAGCGGAGTTACTACCGTGATTTCACCTCATGACTTCACATCATTTGGAATTTATGGTTTACACAGGGTGAAACTTGATGGCTGCTAGGGGATGTTATCATGCTTGGATAAGTCCAAGTAATGCTTTAATCCCAGCTATTAGCCTTGTCTGTATTATTCAAGGGCCAGCGTTTATACGGCAAATTCTGACTTACAGTTCAGCCTGAATTAAAATGTCTGGGGTTTATGGCACCCTGGACCTGTTTCAAGCACTTAAAAATATGTGACAACCTTATTCAGGGCAACAGAGCCATGAATCTGTCAGCTCCACAGTGAATGCCAGCTTCCCGAAGGTCACATGCTGGGTATTAATAGCCAGACACTAATGTCAGAAGTCACAACTGTCCTCAACACCTGTGCAATATAACGTTAATTAAAAAACAAGATGGAGCCCAGTCCGACATTTCACTGGGTAAATCGTCCTCTCTGGTTCCAAACGTCAGCGCACTCATTTATTACTCCATCAACATGAGGAAATCCAAGAAATGACTAAAACTTTTAAAACACCAGTCAAGCTTAAAAATAAGATGCATACATTTGCCATTCATTAATGACCAGTGCTCATTCACCACATTTGTTTTCCATTTTCCAAGAAAACTCGATGCCACAATGCAAGAGTGGTTGCTAAGGCCCTGCTAAACAGTTGCTAGGAGGTTCTGTGCAGTTGTTTTTGTGTTGCTATGTGGTTGCCAGGGTGCTGGTTTCTGTGTGGTTACTAGAAATCAAAAGCCATTTCTCATTATGCGTTCTTGCATCCTTGTTTTCTCGTTCTATGCCATCATGAACCGTCAAAGTTCATTTCCAATACTCAACGCAAGTACAGAAGGCGCATGAAAGTTCCCGGATGTGTTCTTGATATCGAGGATGCATCAAATCCAGACCGATCCAGAGAATCGAGCCATTAGAAATCCCAGAAGACACTCTGGGCGGACGGTGTACAGAAAACTTGCTCTCGCAAATACTTGACGGCTCTTGAAGTTGAAAATAAACATTTAATGTTTTGCTGTATTTTTATTGGGATATTAAAATGAAACTTAACAGTCATAGGTTAACTTATAACAACTATAGAACTATCTAAAAATAATATCTATAATACTATGAAACGTTTTAATAAGTTTGTAATGTTATGTTACATTTATTGTTCATTGGCCACTGCTTATGCTGAGACTATACAGTCAGTTAAGCAAAAATGCAGTACATATCATTTCTCATAAGGGTGCGTTCTGTGACCTCATGTCCTTCTGAGATCGTTCTTCCAAGGAAGCTTCGCAAGAACGGTCTCCACAAGAATGCAAGTCAATTCTTTGAGTTCTTGGAATTTAACAACAACCTGGCATATTCAAATAAATATTTATTTTTGCTTATTTTTCAGGCTATAGACGGTTTCATCTGGTTAGTGTCGCGGGCTACAAACGCAGCTAACGATGAGTAACGAAGTTGGTCTCAGGTTATTGTGCTGTGGCGTGTGTTTCCCAAACATTTATTTATTTGTGATATCATAGCTGACCGATTTTCCAAAAGGCTTCGTTGAAAAAACATGAGCACATAATGTACGTTTAAAAATCAAACCGAGGCGTGGGTGTTTTTATATCACTGTATTTCTGAAGGAAGACTGTCTTTACAAAATGTCATTTTCATTTCATCTAGCATATAAGGCAGCGTTTGTAAGCTCAGAGCTGCTCTGTCTACAGCCGTTACCGGGGAAACCTCTCGTTTCTCGCGCTTAAAGCACCTTCTGCTGGCAGAGAATGAGCTGGCATTTTTAATAAATCTGTTTTTCGCTTGTAATAAAAAAAAAAAGATCTGCTCTAGATGGATTTAGCCACAAAAGCACACATGCGCATTAACGTTTGTTTATGTTGTTGTCATTAAAACCGTCTAGACCAGCCAGAGCACATGCGCAGTCCTAAGAGCACATTTCAGAACACTGACTGTTTCTATAGCAACTGTAAATTCTGACAGCAGCTGCAGTGACACGCTGACTTTACAGGCTCTTTTGCTCAGAAGGCGGGGCTTCTTTTGATAGAGCGACCATATTGAGTGTTGCATTTTTATTGTGACATGTATTTTTTTTCTTTTTCTTTTTTATAGTCTTTACTAGAAGTTCTGGATGGTTGTTCTGTTGTTATGTAGTTGGTAGGGTGCTCTGCATTTCCTTAACCAAATCCAAAACTAACAAATAAATACATAGATAAATAAATATGTTATTGGCAAATTTTAAGCATAAATCTAAAATGACTTGGCCCAGTTTATGCATGTTTACTATATATTCAACTTTTTTACTGGAGAACAAGACAAAATTACTAATTTGACTCCTTAAACTGAACAATTTGATGTATCACGTACGTGCAATGGTGATTAGTTACACAGCCTATTTAATAGTTTGAGGTTTGAGGATTTGAAAGGGGTCTTTCTCTTTCCTCAATCTCTTTCTCTGTCTCTTCTAAGTAAGGGATGAATGTGGTGTGAGTATCACTTGACCCCGCTGACCTGCAGGTGACCCCAGAGGCACACAAGGTTTGCAGGAGGCCTGTGTTCTGACGGCTCAGAGACTCTCTCCTTTCACATTGTGAATGAGGAGAACGGGCCTCCCTCTCACAAGCCATTCAACAGTATGGAGGGCTGCTGAATTAAGAATGCATAGTGAATAATGAACACTATTAACCCTAACAGTCCCAAATATACACACCTGAGCTAGTGTCCATACTCACAAAACTTCTTTTAGTTTAAAAAGTTTCTTTTAGACCGCAATGCTTATTACAGAGTAGTTAGCTGGTCACTGGTGCACCTAAAAAAAGGCACAAAAACTGTCATTTTTGCATTGTAATATTTATATGAAAAAACGGACAATTAGTGTGTTTTTAAAAGGTTAATAGAGCACTGCAGTCAGGAACTGATTTCAGATAGACAGTAGATAAAGTGTATCACTTCTATATGTTTTGCTCATGTTTTGTTTGGACGTGGTCTTCAGACCAACATAAAATCCTTAGTTCTCTTATAAACTATTAATGACAGCTTTTAGGAATTCACAAGCTTAATGATGGCTATTGATGTCCACTATTTTTGCCATGGGCTCTTTAAATTTGGACTTTGGTGGTCTAACGGGGCACTATTTCAGCAACACAGATGAATTTGCCAATGTAAAGGGTTTTACAACTGTCTTTTATGAGGTTAATTGCAAATTACAACGCATTTGCCTGTGTATAGGCAGTGCATGGTAAGGCAACGCACTAATTTTTAGAACAGGCTTGTATACATAACAGATGACAACAACATACAACATCCATTATCCAATCAGTCTAAAGAGTCTCATATCAGTATGTTAATGACTTGTCAGCTCTGACCCAGTGCCGATGAGAACAGAGAACGTTAATGCAGTGCACTTGTCTAGTTAATCTCACACAGGCCTTGACTGTTTGTTCTCAAACAGAGCAGATCTGAAATCTCACTCAACCCCATGTTTTTGTGTGCAGATCTACCTATTAGCACAGGTTTACCCTTCCTGACCCTTCACGACATGAATTATATCCCCATCCGCCTGACGAAGCCTGAAAATGGACCAAAGCGATGCTCCTGTAGGCCTTGTCTATCGGCACGGCTCTCGACGCTGCTTCGTTCACTCAGCTTTCTCATTCATCTTCTCCATCCAAATGCCTAAATGACTGCTTTTATGGACACATTTACCGTTCACACACATAGGGTTTCAGCAGCCCGAGGCTTCTTGTACTCTGGTTCTTCACCACCCACACAGGCTGTTTATTTACTGCTGGGCTTGTTAGTAGCCATTAAACTCATCTAAAATAAAAGTCAACATTGTCAAAGCAGTAATCCGGTTTATTCGATGGCTTGTCTCGTGAACAGAGAATATTAATTGACCAATGCAATTACGTCATAGGCAGGGTGGCAGAGTACATTTGCAGCACTGAGAGTGATTGATTTTTTTATGGCGTTCTGAGCAGCTATATTCTTGTTGGGATCTCATAAAGCACTGCTATATCTGGATATAACAATGCTGGGATGACAAGTGGGCTAACTGGAGATGGGGAAATGCGAGCTGTCTGATGGCTAACGATAAAAAAACTAAACTAAACAAAAACAAACAGGCAACGACGTTGAGAGTATTGAACTTAGGCGCTAGATTAAAAGAATCCGCATGCGACGTTGTCGCCGGCTGTCGGATTTCCTCCTTCCTGCTTAACATAACAGGAGGTCAAACAATATGAAGGTTATCGGCGGCCATATCAAAATAAATTACGCTCGGGAGTGTCTCTCGCTGTCGCACGGCGTCTTAATGATGCAAAGTTAACACACACTAAATAACAGTGCCTCCTAGCATTGACAGCCTCAGAAATAATTGACCAATATGTTGCAGGCTGAGATACAGTGGGCTGAGAATCCAATCGTGCAGCTGACAGAATGCATTGAGCATGCCACTAAATTCTGCATTATACACAAAGAACTGGCAGGTCAGGGAGCTGACTCCTGTGAGCCATTATGTGATGCCATCAATGAGGCTAAATTACCTGCCTCTCCACAATATGCTCCAGTTAACTAATTTCCTGACAGCTCACTGTCTCACAAGAAAAGCACCAAATTCGCTAGCTGTCAGGTGCATGATGGACTATTCCTCTTTTTCATTCGCTTCCTCTTTTTGAAATGGCACTCCTCGCAGCAGCCCCTTCAGCTAGAATATGTGGAGATTCAGTGCAAATGCACAAGCGATGAAGTAAACCAGATTATAAACAAAGCCCAGAACGCGTTATTAGCTGCTATTAGACGCTATTAGACACGGGCGAAGGATGCCGAACGGAAAATGAGAAAGCGCAAATTACTGGTAATTTTGCCAATATTTGAAAAATTTACATACAAGCTGCGCAATAAATCACGCGATCATTGCGTTTCGGCCCCCAGATTCGTTGCTGTCATCCACGTTCCCTCCCGACGGGAAAAACAAAAAGCCTACAAAAGCTTCGCCTCCACACCGAATTCTCAGGTAGACAAAGTCGACTTTTCCCTGCCAGAACACATGCACAATGGCGGCGCTGTCGAAGACTTCCTTAAAGCGAGCCCGTATTACCAAACAATGCTGCGCGACAAAAAGAGACACCCACCAAGGAGTAGAACATTGTCTGCTTAAAGTTCACAATGCATGCCAGCGTTTGTCTGCTTTGCCTTTTCTTCTCGCGCCTTTCTTCTGTGCACTCCGTGTGTATGTTCCTTTACAGAGGTGGGCTATCATTATCTCAGGAATGACAGTAGGTGGAAACGCTATCTTTCATTACACAGAGCATAAATAGTGTAATCTATCAGCTCTGTCAATCAGGATGATTGATTACGGCCTGTCAGAGAGGAGAGTGACATATTAGAAAAGTTTTGTTAACAATGCCTATTGCAAGTGGGGCCTGCCACAGAGGCAAGTGATTAATGTGTTGTCAGGCTGTAATCCCACACCGCTGGCTAATGAGGCAAGAATTTATCATCTTTACAGACTGGCAGATGTCAGAAGGAAAGGAATCCAAAGTGCTGGAAACAATATACTGTTTCTTACCGGGCCTGACGTGTCTGACAAGCTTTAAAAACCACAAAGAGACCTTGTGTAAGCAAAAACTTGAATAGGGCAACTTTCCTTTTGGCATCCTCCTCGAATTCTGCGAGTCAACAAGTATTGCTCTGAGCGAAGAGTTCCCATAACTTCAGCCCCTTTTGTCAGGCCAGTCAAAGTGCTGCTACAAAGAGCTTTTCAATTGCTCCTCCATACACGACGTGTGAAATTTACACACCTAGTTCTTGTTCGTGCTCCTAAATCTCTTAAACATGCAGAACATATATGTTTATATACACACACACAGACGCACACATGTAAAAACCTTCTCAACTCATTTAAGCAATATGAGAGAAGGGGCGGTGTAATGCGATCACAGCTAGTTGTTTTTAGTAGTGGCAGGCTTAGAAAGGAGCTGAGTGGGAATCGGTCACGGAGGCTTGTTTGGGTTCGACCGGCCCCTGTAATAAGAGTTCCTGCTGCCTCTTTGGCTCCAGCTCTCCTGCAGGTCTGAGATTCAGGCCCCCAACAGGGAACCACTGACATGGGGTGAGAAAAGCTCAGAGCCCCCTGGGACCAAAAAACACTCAATCTCTGTCATGGCCACTTTCACTGCATACAATTAGTGCTGCTGTTTAACATGCAGCGCACTGCTATATGTGAATATGAAGATGTTTAAGAAAATGTTTGTGAAAAAAAAAAAAAATAGTAACACTTTTTTTTAGATTAGATTTAGAGGGACAATTATTAATGATAAATAATAATAATAAAAAAATACTGTATTAAAGCACTTACAACATACTTTGATTATAATAATTATTATAGTTTGTTTATTTTACATTAAATTATAATATATTAAGCATTATAAAAATAATCTCTCATTAATTAAAAATTGACTGACAATCAAACAAAGAACTATAAATAAATAAAACATAAATAATGAATTAATAGTGTAGCGATCAAGTATTTTACAGAAAAAAATTATATTTTACATCAATTACAATAATCAATATAGCAATCCGAAAATTGAATTGCATTTCAAAACTGAATGTATTTTGCTTTAATGAGACCTTGAGTGTTGACGTTTGTTGAAAACAGATGATAATGTTATTTGGTATGATTTTATATTATAAAATGTGTACAATGTATATTCATTATGCATATATTAATACACACACACTTACAGCATGTTCTTAAATTGTATGCTTTTACATGCATAACTTTTAATTCATATAATTGACATTATATATTCATATATTTAATATATAAACATAACATATTTGTCTCAAACGTATACATGCATGTGTGTGTATTTATATTTACATAATATGCATAGTACACAAACATACAGTACATTACGTAAACACAAACTTTTTTTTGGATGCAGTTAATAGTTTGACAGCCCTAGTTTAATTATAAATACATAAAACTGATTTTGTGTATTTAAACAAACGTTTAGCATTCAACAAAATATCCTGAATGTATTAATCCATGAGGAAATAATGAACAATATTTAAAATAGTTTTTTCTGTATTTTCTCTATATTTCTTCAAGGAATGTAGAACTCTTTGCACAACTACTTTCGCAAGTAGTTCCATAAACATACTGTACACTCTCCAGAGGTATAACATTTTATCTAGGGGCCTTCAGGGCAGATCAACTGAGCGATAAAGTGCTATCAGTATCTACCCACCCTAATGAAACACAAATTGAGTGTTACAATTGCAACATTAGCAGCACTGGCTGATTTGCAAGTGTTTATAAATCACAACGATACAATTAGCATTACATGATACAATCAGACGGCGGATTATTTTAAATATGCCTAATGATCTGGCTCTATCTCCAAACTCTAACACTGGCGCGGTCCTGAGCGGCAACACGCACGCATGCTGAGGTCTTTCAGAATAAGCCATCTGTGTTTAATTAGCCTGGCAACATCTTACAATCATCAGAGGAAAACTGAAAAGTTAAACTGTAATTAAACTATGAGTGCTGGCGCTGTGGGACATGCTTGTCTGTGTCTCTGTAATTGCAAAAACATCATCGAATAAGTGCTGGGACTTAAAAAAACAACAGCTCACTTAGTAGCGCTAGCGGAATAGTGCTGTCCACTTCCACGCTAACAGCCACGTACGGAGGGCATCCGTCAACTAGAGAAATCCCAGCTAGTCCACTATTACCCTCACCTGACCAGGCCTTGACTAAACAGAAAAACAGTTTGCTAGAAACGCCCACTTGGCATTTGATGGAAAGAAACTGTCACCGATTGACACATACTACAATAACAGACTGGCATGTAAAAAATAGATATATACAAATGTATTTTGTGTGATATACAGAACATTGGATGAGACGAGACTAATTATGACTAAGCAGTATCTGGTTTATGCAAATCCAAGTCCATTACAGGATCATATCTATGGTTATTTCTGTAACAGAACACGCTTTTGCGTATTGATGTCAATGACACAGCACATTATCGCTCTGTAATAGTTGCATTTAATGCGAGGAACAAAGCCTTGACAACATCTAAGCATTATACTGTCGTTTTTACAAGTACATTTAGTCATATCTCATAGCAGTTGAGCAAACGCAAGGGACAGATGGGCCATTCTCCCTCAATTTCCATTAAGCAATGCAAATGGGAAACATCATTGTGGCTGTTCAAACAAAACTCCTCAAAAACATCTGCTTGTTTTCAGGCCAAAATATGCAATATATCACTCGTGTAATAAGAGTGACGTGACTTTGAGGTCATCCGCCCCTATCTCTCGGCTTTGTACGGGCCCATAAATCAATCGCGCAGCTATTACTAACAATTAACTGTGCTTTAAAGTTTTACCGTCTGTTTATGATGTGCAATGTCATGTGATTTATGTGGACACAATGAGTCACTGGCTCTAATTGCGGCTGTTTTTTGCGTACGGTGCCCTCCCGGCGACCTCCTAAAAACTCCAGCTGCCGGAGCACTTTCAGCGGCCCGGTCCCCCTGCGGTCCAAACACTTCACTGCTGGACACCACAGGCCAGAAGGAAAAATGCGTCCCAGCCCTTGTCCCTCAAGATAGATGAGGGGAAATCCAAACTGTGTTTTCTGACACATGGGGGAGACAGTGTTCTCATTGCAACGCTCTTCCCACACATGAAGCGCAGCGATCGTAAATATGCTGATGGACAGACTTACTTTGATCCATAACGCAGTGATTTGATGTCATGTTTATGTAAAAAAAAATAGCTGACCCAAAGATTCTGTCATCATTTACTAACCCTCAGATTCCAAACCTGTATGAATTTCTTTGTTCTGCCGAACACACACCAAAAATATATATATATATTTTGAAGAAAGTAACCAGGTTTTTAACCAGGCTGTTTTGGGTCACCATTGACTTCCAAACTATTTCTTTCCTACTATGGAAGTCAAAGTTGACCCAAGAGAGCCTGGTTACAAACTTTCTGCAGAACAAAGAAATTCATAGATGTTTGGAAGTACTTGAGCGTGAGTAAATGATTTTTGGATAACCTATTCCTTTAATGATTCTATTTTTAGTCTGCTGAGAACAGCTTGAATTAATAATAATAAACAAAGTTACTAATGACATTACTATTATTACTACCATCACCACTACTACTACTGCAACTACTAGAATATGTATTATTATAATTATTATTAGTAGTAGTAGTAATAAAACAACAAGAATTAAAAAAGAATAATAATAGTAAATATATTAAACCAATAAAATATTAAAACAAAATTGCTAATGGTATTACTATTTTATAATAACAAAACTATTAATTATTAAACTATAAACTATTAAAAAACAAAATTATTAATGGTATTATTATGACAAATAATAAAAAACTACTTATTAAATCACTTACAACATACTTTAATAATAATAATGATTATTATTAATATTATTTACATTATATTATAATATTTTAAGCATTATGAAAAAAATCTCTTTTTAATTAATGATTGACTGACAATCAAACAAACAGGCACATTTTATGTAATGATCCAAATCTTACTGTTAACTAACTATAAAATTTGCCTGAAATAACTTCTAATTTGCTGCCTATTAATAATTAGAATAGTAGTGCTTTAGTTAAGGTATTGGTTAGGATTAAGGGATCTAAAATACTGTATGGTCACGCAGAATAGTAATTAGTGCTTTATAAGTACCAATAGAAAATAAGTTGCATATGCACGATAGTTAATACTGAGGATTGGTATTGAAAAACTAACAAATAAATGAAATAAGAAGTGGCATTAAATGTACCATAAAATAATTTATTCTAGTCTAGTGTATGTGTGTCCTGGGATCAGAAAATCCCAGATTTATTGCATCTGTACACATAACAACAACAAAACAAACATGCACGCACAGGCGGCAAACCTGCTTAAACGCACAAAGCAACAGCTGCAAGTGCGTGCACGGTTGTGGCTGGTTTCATTTAACACGGTGTTGATGACAATGTACGCAGTAAATTTGCATGTTATCTTTGTGGATCAGCTGAACTGAATCACCCGTCGCAACTTAGTTTCAGATTCACAAAAAATTAACGACCGTTTCCAAGCAATCTTCCCACTGCAACGATATTTTTATAAGTGTCTTCAAGGAAAGAGTTATCCATAAAATGATTCAGCAAACACCGAAGGTACACTGGCGCTTAGTTCTTACAGCCTGCTGTTTATTATGTTTAAACGCTTCGGGGAAGTCATAATTCTCACATAGAGAGATGAATATGGCACCACGCCGCAAGAGGGATGATACGGAGAGAAAAAGAAAAGCGTTCTGTCCATTGCGCTTTCTACAGAGCATACAAACCGAAAAATACAATAATCACATGCTATCACTGAGGTGGTCTGTCTGAGTTTGGCTCTTTTATTTCGCTGTCTTGATATGAACTCTTGACGAGAGGCAGATTAATATAAAAAATGCAGAGAGGACATCGACCTCATAACTTTCCTGGATCTGCCAACACGGATTACGGAGAGCCGAGTTTGTGTGACTAGAACTGATGGGACTCAGCACTGACTCGAACTCCTCCAGTTGGGCCGTCTGTTATTCATTACCCAGGAGAAGGATGTGGTAGAAAATGTGTATCGTGGTGAGAAAATCAAGTCAAACGCTTCATCCAAGCATAATCTAGCTGACATTTCAGAGCCATTATATCCTTACGTGGCTACCAAACGTTTCGTTGAGAAGCAGCTACTTCATCTCTTCATTAAGAAAGGCGTCTTTCAGTTGCTTTGCATTCATTTATTATTTTTGCGGAGCACTGTACAAAAGAGTTTCTAAAACGGGTGACCAAAGTTGTCAGTTTTTGTAGACATGGCGAGTTAAAGTGAATGATTTAACAGTGTTATGAAAGGTTTGCTATATTTCAAGGAGCCCAAATTTAACCACGCGTTTCTTTGGGGTTTCGGTGTGGTTTCACACCATCACATTCCATGACCTCTGAGTCCTCAGAAAAAATTATCACATTACGGCATTCCTGCACACCCAATTTCCCAAAAGTACAGCTTAAGGCTTTTCACTTTCCTTCTCTTAACCGTGGCTTTAAAAAAGGAGATGGAACAAAATCCTAAATACCCTTTCTGGATTTCCTTGTTTACTGCAGGTAGTTGTTTATCCCTCTCTCCTTTTTTCTATCTCTCTCTCTCTCTAAGCTGGTCAGATCACTCCATTTCAACACTCTAGAAATCCAATAAAACACAGGCCCAATTACACTGTCCTCATAACTACAGCTCGCAAAACGACCTCCCCTCCCTTCCAGCACACATCAGCCATGCAGAGACACCAGACAACAACAGCGAGACAGCTCATTTTCAACCACTTACATTAATATATAGTTGTAGGACCACCAGTGCATGGTGGGAAGGAAAAAAATCAATGCAGAAGAGAAAGAGATTTGCAACAGGCTGTAATAAATGTCACCTTGGGCTAAATTGCAAAGACGCTAAACATTTCAACACATTCAGTAAGCGCAACGTCACTTTGGGAGACAGTAAAGTGAAAACTCTTTCAATGCGATAAGAGCAATTTCTGTCCAGCTAGTTAAACTTTGGGTATAATTTGAGACTCGTGAAAAAGTTTCAGTGCTGCGCTATTCAAATTCCTCGGACTTGTAGAGAAACCTTGTGATGGATCGCAAGGGAGGCAGCCTTTAAAACGTGACGTTTAAAAATGAACACAATAAAAAGTTTTCAAATAAATAAATGCACAACATACATACAACAGTCTGTTAAGATTTCAGTGAAATGAGCAGAAACATATATATATATATATATATATAATTTGTTCTTTTGTGACTGTGGGACTGCATTACAGAAGGAAACGCAAAGCAGAAGGTGCTACACACCCAAGAAAAGCACAAGAGTTTAGGAATGTTTGTGTATGTTTGCATTTTTTTCTTTCTTCCTGGTATTCAGGAATAACAAAAATTATTCCCATGACTGGGAAGATTATATTCCTGATGCTTTTTTAGTATTTTGTATATGAAAACAATGTGTGTTTGTTATAAAGAAAAAGAAACAAAGAACATTAAAATCATTTTCCAGGCTAAAAAGACAAAGCCTGAGCTTGCAGTAATTGTTTCATAAATCTGCGTTTATTGCACTCTATAGCAATATATTCATACAGCTCACTAACATACGCAAATAATATAATTCAGATATTTTTTTCTTTCTTTCTGTCAACGTGCAAAACTGAACAGACAGAGCAAACAGTGGGCAAGACCTAACGGACAGGCATAGACGAGACATTCAAAGACTACCACAATGCAACAACAGCAAGCTGTCGGTAAAGGACTCCGGTTTGATGGCAAATTTGGAAAGCAGGAAGAGCTAATTACAGTCTGCTGTAACAATGTTAACACCAGGATGTCCTTAAACGTAAGACACCCCACTGCATGAAGAATAAAAGCAAACACAAATAACTAATTATGCCGTCGTCATCTCGCTCGTTGCTGGCGCTCATTAATTGGTGACCTGCACTATTGGTCAGTAGACAATCGGTGCGATGATGAAGCCAATTAGAGACAGAGAGTACACATGCCCCACAGAGCTTATTATGGCTGCCACATCATGTCTCATCTAAATCAAAACAAATGCTAGGCAAACGTAGGTGTGACAGCTGCGCCAGGCACAGACACGAGACATTAGAGCACAGCCAACTTTCTCCCTCTCGCTAGGCCTCTACAATAGCAGAAGCCTTACAGCACTTCAGCAGAGTCTGTTTCATCCGCTCAAGTGTCTGACAGTGGGCAGGACAGAGATATTCTTGGCCTTTACTGTCCACACTTTACAGTCGGGTTTAAGGGATTGTATTAGGCACAATTTACTAAGCTAAGTTAACATATATTTGCTAATATTGGTTTCTAAATAAATAAATGCATAAACTTGGAACAAAGTTGGATTTCAAGTTTGATAAATGCATATTGTTTAAACATGAAACGGGATTTAACCAATCGTATATTCATACATTTACATTAACGTTGAATGATAAATGCTGTACAAGTCATTTTAATTCATGAGTTTGATATTAATGAATTGAATTTCATTTTAAAATTAACTGAAGAGAATACAAACATCATGGCTTAAAAATACAATTATATAAAAATAATACGTAACCATGACATGTTAGCAGTACTGGGTGGTAACAGATTACATGTAATCTAGATTACGTAATCAGATTACAAAAAAGTACTTGTAATAAGTATATTCATAATCAGATTACATTAACATTTATGTATTACATGAATACATGATACATCATAAATATTGATTCTGTCTAATTCCTTTTAATTATCTTTTCTAAAACTCCTACTGTATCATACCTTTGTCTATGTTCACCAATGTTGTGTAAATAACCACGCTTTTCAGTGCGAGGGAAAACAGCAATTAGACCAAAAAAAACGTCACTTCCACTGACGTTTCACGTAAATACAAAACAAAACAGAGCAAGCTCCCCCCTCCCCCCAGTGTTTCTGTAACTGTCGTGAACGCGCAAAGCGCATTGATACGAAAGGTGGTGCTAACCCAAGAAAGACAGCGACAGAGCTAACATCTACAGTAGCTAGCATGTCTAAATAAAAATAAAAAACTTGCCACCTGTGCATCGGTTTGGAAGTCCATTTCACGGCGGAGTTCTCACCTCCGTTCTAACGAATCCTCAATGTAAATCGGGGTCTTATTTCGTTTCTTCTCGCCTTATATTTCTCCGAGCGTCTATTTTTTGGTTGTGCCTCAGCCATTTTACAAAAATAATACAAAGTATTCCCCTAACCCACTGTCAGATTCACGCTGTACAATCAACTCTGTCTATTATGTGCACGCGCATTAAACTCCACCTCTTTTTGCTGATTGGTTGGCCGAAGTTTGTTATTGTTTTGGTGCACATCCTGTGCCCATAGTGTTTGTTTTGGTATTGCAGCCTCTGTGTTGTCTTTCGAGACCGGGTTTTTTCC